>WAAB01022971.1:1782-11805 GCA_013389865.1 Piaya cayana
ACAGGACAAGAGGGAATGGCCTCAAGCTCCTCCAGGGGAGATTTAGGCTGGACATCAGGAGGAAGTTTTTCACAGAAAAGGTCACTGGGCAGTGGCAGAGGCTGCCCAGGGAGGGGTTGATTCACCTTCCCTGGAGGTGTTTAAGAGACGGGTGGATGAGGTGCTGAGGGACATGGGTTAGTGTTTGATAGGAATGGTTGGACTTGATGATCCGATGGGTCTCTTCCAACCTGGCTATTCTATGTTTCTATGGTTTTTCCAACCTAAATGACTGATTCTGTAGCGCTCGCCCATTTCTGTGATGCTCTCTGGCCAACAAGGCATGTGCCACCCTGAGTGCCTTGGTGTTTCTCCACCACCACAGAGGGGACTGTCCGTCTCAGGGAGCCATTTGCATGATGTCTGTGCAGAACTGGCTCCCAGACCTCAGGGGGTCTTCACAAACTCAAATTATCAGTCTCAGTGGAGACCACAGGACCCACTGGGAGCCTCAAAGGGACAGTGCAAGCCCCTGCTCTGCTGCCCCTGGCACAGGCTGCGGGGGGCGGGCTCTAGCGGGAGCGTCTCCTAGCAACGCCTCAGCCAGTGGGAGAGCGACCAGGCCGTGATTGACAGGTGAGGGGGCGGGCTCTAGTGGAGGGCGTCTCTTAGCAACCGCTCAGCCAATGGGAGCGCTGTTTGGCCATGATTGACAGGTAGGGCGAGTTTGAGTGGGACCGTCTCCTAGCAACCGCTCAGCCAGTGGGAGCGCGCCTCGGGCATGATTGACAGGTGAGGCGGGCTCTAGTGGAGGGCGTCTCCTAGCAACGCTTAAGCCAATAGAAGCGTGGTCTGGCCGTGATTGACAGGCCGAGGCGTTTATGCTGCGGGGCCCCGGGAGGGGTGGGAGCTGCATCCATTCTCCTCCTCCTCCTCTCCCCTGGCTGCAGCAGGTGGAGGCTCCTCCTTCTCCTCCCCCTCTCCGGCGGGGCTGGGGCGGGTTGCTGCGGGCAACAGCCGGTGAGGAGCCGAGGCAGCGGGGTCGCCGTGGGGAGGGCTCAGCGAGCCCGCACTTTGCGGGGGGGGGGGGGCCAGCCCCTCTGGCTGCCCTGCTCACATGTGCTCCTTCTTGCCAGGCTCAGGAGGATCCCTGGGGACACGGGAGAGCTGGGCTCTGCTGCTTCCCAGCCCTGAAGAGCTGCGAGAGGTGAGAGGTGCAGAAAGCTTTCTCTGAAGTCAGGGAATGGATTGGATGGGAAGGGACCTCCAAGCCCACTTAGTTGCAACCCCCTCCTGCTGGCTCAGGGGGCTCCAAGCCCCAATCCAGCCTGGCCTTGAGCCCCTCCATGGATGGGGAAGCCCCAAACCTCCCTGGACCCCCTGAGCCAGGGCCTCCCCACCCTCCCAGGAGAACATTTCTTACTGATTTCTTATCTAAATCCCCCCCTCTTTCAGCTTAAACCAGCCCTGCACTCCCTGATAGAAGAGCCCTCCCCAACCTCTCAGCTGGTGGCTCCACGTGATGGGCGAGGAGAGGCTCCTCTACAAAATTTGCCTTTTCTTGCATGATTTTAAAGTAATTTTCCCCGATTGACAGCACAACCTGTTTCAATCCCAAGCTCAAAGCTTGGTTTGTCGTTATTACTGCTCTCCCTGTTTGTATAGAACGCTGTCAATGAAATATTTCCATGTAGCTCCATGTTCTAGGATTATACGATAGGAATTGCAGGGCAATGACTTAAAACAGGAGCCACGTGGAATAAAATGTGAAGGTACTAGGTAAATTTTAGTGGCGAACTTAGCAGGGAGACCTGGAGAAATGATTTGACACCGTTCCCATGGATTTGGGATTGTAAATAGTCCGAGGGAGAAAATGTTCTTTCTAGGTTGGTTGGTATTTAGGGTTATGGTGCTGATATCAATTATCATTTGGGGTGAAGAGAGCGTAGGAGAGGGTAATACCAGGCTCACAGCTTCTCTCTGAAGGTTGTTGGCAAGCAGGCACTAAGGAAAATAATCGTGAGTATAGCTTGTCCATACAGCGATGCTTTTATCTGTGTATCCTCCCAGTATACTGCAGTGTCAAGGATTTCCAAGCAGAGGTTGTATTTCTCTTTACGCTTAATTGCTGTTGGTGAATGTCTTTTTTCCAATGAATTCTAGCCGGTTTGTGTATTTAATGTTCACATCCCCTCATGGTGATGCCAGTCCACAATTTAATTGTGTTTTATATGGAAAAAATAGCTCTTATTTCCCAGCTCTTCTGCTGAATGTTTCATTTCATTCTGAAGCAATGAATAATCTTCTGTTGCTTCTTGTAGCTGAAAAGCTGTAGCTTATTGGTTCCTTGTAGGAGAGCACCGGGTGACCTTCTGGCACTACTCTCAGCTCTGCTCTTTTTATGAGGTGGGGTTGTACCTGCATGTGATATTGAAGCAGGGGATGGTCCTACAGAGGCGTTATGATGGTCTCTTCTCTGTCTTCTGCTCCAGCGTTCTGCTAACCGCCTGTGATCAGCTTTTATTTTCAGAGGACCCATCACAGTGACCCTGGGATCTCTTCTCGCGTGCTAATACCGAACCGGAGGCTGTTGATTTAAGTGCATCGCGGAGTTTTCTTTTTCCTGTTGTGTTAGTTTGCGTTTGCGAACGTGGAATTTCAGCTGCTGATCTTTGTCATCCATTTGCTTAGCGTGAGGACAACCTTCTGCAGTGCTTCTCGCCCAGTCTGGGTGTTTAGTTTTCTGAATAACCTGTGCAGTACAGGAACTTTCTCACTTAACCACTTACCACCTATTTAAATTGAATTGAGCACATCCCTTTGGGACTCCTTGGGTCACAAAAACAGTGCTGTTTGTTTAGGAATAGGGAAATGCTGATGTGAAGCTCTATAGTGTTAATTCAAAATGGGTTAGGAATTTGGGAGCCAGGTGAAACGTTTCCATGTGTTTCAGGTTTTTCTCAGTGATTGC
Organism: Piaya cayana; assembly: GCA_013389865.1. Taxonomy (NCBI): domain Eukaryota; kingdom Metazoa; phylum Chordata; class Aves; order Cuculiformes; family Coccyzidae; genus Piaya; species Piaya cayana. Next base: position 4,733 of record WAAB01022971.1, read on the forward strand.
ATGTTTTGTCTCTTTGGCTCTTCCATGTGATATACTCTCATTAACTTATTCATAGAATCATAGAATTGTAGAACAACCAGGTTGGAAGAGACCCACCAGATCATCGAGTCCAACCGTTTGCCCCTCTCCTGGCTGTAATCAGTCATTAATTAATCCCGTGGTGTCCTGATTTAACAGGTATTAGTGGAAAACGTGGTGAAAAGCTTTTTGGAAATGCAGTTACCCAGCAAGAGAGTATATGTTGGCTCATTCCTTCTTCCCGAGCAGCGTGGTGGTGCTTTTCCTTCCTTCCACAGAAGCTCTGCTGACATTTCACCGCTCCTGTTCCTTTGCAAATACAAAAAATCTGTTCTGCAACACGTGTTTTGCTCCATAGAAGCCTAGAATCTATGGGCGAACCATGCCTTGAATTCCCTGGCAATATTTAGAGAAATTTAGAATTGCAATCTTCCATTCCATGCCTGATTTAACTTGGAGGTTATATGCTAAAGAAATTGTATTTCTTCCTTTCTGAGATCTAGAATGCTGGTCCTGAGCCTGCCTAGTAAATATTGCAACTTTAGGAACTTGTAAGGTTGGGGGCGGGATTGTTTTGTGGTGGTTTTTTTTTTTTTTCCCGTCATCTATAAAGTTCGGCTAAAGTTGATTGGAAAAGGAGGAGGAGTAGGAAGTGTAAAAGAGTTACTGACATTTTTCTCTTTGGGTATCTGTGACACGAGAGGTTTGGTAGTAAAATACTCCATTCCAGCTGTGTGGAGTAAGCGGTTTGGGAATGCAAACGGAGGAATGCAAGCCTGAAGAGTAACAAAGACGCTGCTATTGTTTGGGGATGGGGAAATGCTAATGTCAGGATCTGTGGTGTTCGAAATGGGGTAGGAGTTTAGAAGCTAGAGGAAGCTTTTCCATGGGTTTTGTTTTTCAGTGATTGTATTAACAGAATTCCAGTTGTTTGTGGATGTAAAAAGGTAAAGTTGAACCTTGAGGTAGTGGATCGGGTTCTATTCCTTGTAACCGCAGTGAAGGCCATGACAGAGCAGTCACAAAACATTGAATTTTATCAGGTGTGAAGGGATATGGCTATAGGTGTTGAAGTTGAAACATTTATTTGCTTAAAACTTGATTTTTTAAAAAAATTAAATCTTTTTTAAAGTAAAATTTAATGAAGGAATGTAGTTGGGCTTAATGATGGTAGTACACTCAGAGTGGAGACATAAACACACAGGGTGGGGGGGTTTAACTTGCCTTTTCACTTTGCTTTTAACACTCCTGAGAAATTCAGCTGGAAACTTGATGTTTAAGTTCCCATAGAATGTGGATAAGTGTAGGGATAGGGATTCCACCAGCCCTATTTTGCATTAATAGAATAATTTAATTGCCCCAATCTTGTAAATGTGGGGTGAAAGATCTGGGAGCCGCTTTGATTGCAAGACCCATCATTAAAATTACAATATTACATAAAGGTCGGAGGGCGTTGATTCACCTTCCCTGGAGGTGTTTAAGGCACAGGTGGACGAGGTGCTGAGGAACATGGTTTAGTGTTTGATTGGAATGGTTGGACTCGATGAGCCGGTGGGTCTCTTTCAACCTGGTTGTTCTATGATTCTATGTTTCTGTGATTTTTAGAGGATGAAATTTTCAATGATGTGGTTATTCCTGGGTATGATGTGTGTATTTTAGTGCTAATTGTAACTGTGTTCTTAAAACAGCTGTGGAGAGAGAATAACTGCTGAAACTCTAGGGAGGGAACACACTGACTTATTTGGTTTTGTGAAATCAAACAAATAGAGGTGTTATGACTCCACTAGGGATGGGTTTGTAAACCTGCAGTGTCATGACTGGAGCATAACCCTCCCTTTACATAGTGACGTGTCTGTTTTATCCGGATAAGAGCCATCTGTGTGGCATCTGTGGATTACTGGACAAATGTAAAAGGTTTAAGTAGGTTCACAGCTCCTCTTGGAGTGTAATTTAGTAGAAGGAAGCATGTTACTCTTGAAGAAAATGCTAACTAAGCCCCTTCTCAGTTTTACAAGTTGAAATACATGCATGTCACAACTTGTAGTATTTGAAACTCGCAGAGAAGGGATCACAGAATGGTTTGAGTTGAAAAACACTTTAAAATCCATCCAGTTCCATCCCTGCCACGGGCAGGGACACCTCCCACTGGATCAGGGGCTCCAAGCCCCATCCAACCTGGCCTTGAACCCCTCTAGGGATGGGGCAGCCACCCATGCTCTGGACAACCTGTTTTAGTGCCTCACCACCTTCATCGTGATTTCTTCCTAATGTCTAATCTAAGTCTCCCTCCTTCCAATTTAAAGCCATTCCCCCTCATCCTACCTCATCATGCCCTCGTAAAGTCCCTCCTCAGCTCTCCTGGAGCCCTTTTCAGCACTGGAAGATGCTCTGAGGTCTCGCTGGAGCCTTCTCCTCTCCAGATTATGCTTTTCCCACTGGTGTCACACCCTGTGCGCTGACCAGCTGGTGTAACATGATCCCAGCCCAGTGCTGTGACAGGCGATTCTCTTCTGATTGCCTGAATGAGTTTTACAAACCGGGTTACAACTACTCCTCTGCAAGTTTAAGCATGAGATGACAAAAATCCTAAGTATGCTGCATTGTATGAAGTTTTAATCCGACGTCTTGCTGCTAATGACCTTCAAGTTGTGGTACAGTCTGAACTCAGGCTTGCTTAATCAGGCTTGTGTCTTGAGCCTCAGCGCGTTCATTATCAATCCCTCGCTGTCCTTCAAAGCTCCTTTCGGCGCTCTGGGTTTGTGAAATGTACCTTTTTTGGAGATAAGACTAGATTTGTTCTTTAAAAGAAACATGCATTTAGTACTGAAGTTTGTTACAGAAGTTTTCCCTGATGTCCAGTTTAAACTGCTCCAGTGCAACTTGAGGCTCGTAGAATCATAGAACAACCAGGTTGGAAGAGACCCACCGGATCATTAAGTCCAACCAATCCTATCAAACACTAACCCATGTCCCTCAGCACCTCGTCCACCCAGCCCTTAAACCCCTTCAGGGAACGTGACTCAACCCCCTCCCTGGGCAGGCTCTGCCAGTGCCCAGTTCTGTTCATGCCTTTGAAACTGGGTCCCAGGTGCTCATTTTCTGATAATCCACCTATATCTTCTCCCCTCCAGGAATTTCTTGCTTGGAACGGGAAGTGATGTTGCCATTGAGCAGAATCGCATCTGTTGAACGTTGGGTTGTTACAGGTTTTGGAGCAAAGACATCAAATCTGTGGGTGAAGTAACTGCAACAAATCGCTTTTTACAGAGAATGGGAACAGAAGGGGAATCATTGAGTAGGTAACTGCAGTTTGAGGTTTTCAGTGATTCTTTTCTCTCCTGCTCGCAGTCAGGCAGCTTTTTATCAGCAATATGAGATGCCGGGAAACACCAAAATTTAATTTTTTTTATTCCTTCTGTGTGCTTTGCCAAACGAGATTTGGTAAGGGGGTTAAAAACGCCAGACCTAAATGCAAACACGCAACTTTCTAACTACTACAGTTTGGTTAAAGCCCTCCTGTGTTAACTAGGAGTGCCTAGAGACATCCCTGAAGTGCTTTTCTACCTTGTGTATTTTCTCCTTCCATGATTACACAAAATAGTGCTTCGGAGTTACCTATTTTCCTCCTCTTGATGAGTGTTTTCCCTCCATGATGCAGTAGTGAAGTCCCTTCTGAGCAGAGCGTATCTAAATTAACTTTACATCGACGCGGTCTTCGTCGGGAAGGCTCTTCTTTAGCTCTTGCATACTTCAGTGAGGCTATTTTGAGCCGTGCTGCACCAGAGGAACTGCTTAGACTGGGGAGGAAATGTATCTGAGGGATCTTAATCGCTAAATAGCTTTAGAGTTCACGACTGAGGTCCTGAACCGGCAGTGGAAGCCACGTGGAACTGATGAGATGATCTTAGCATGGGACTAAAGGCTCGCAGCATTCCCTTCTGCAGCTGACACGGGATTGTCTCGTCCTGCATAGCTGGGTTTAATTCTAAATACAGTCTGCAAAGATGATTCAAGCACAAAGTGCTGACGAGTCTGCGGCGGTCGCTGCTTCAAAGCCACCGTGCTTGTTTGACACGTAACAGCTTAAGATACTTTTGGCTTAATAGTTGAAGGAGAAGTTTCTGAGTCTGAAATGACTTAAAATTACTGAAGGTGGCTTTTTAATCCAATGTATTAAATAGAATCATAGAATCATAGAATGGTTTGGGTTGGAAGGGACCTTAAAGATCATCTAGTTCCATTCCCCCTGCCACAGGCAGGAGCATCTCCCACTAGATCAGGCAGCCCAAAGCCCCATCCAACCTGGCCTCGAAAGCCTCCAGGGAGGGGGAATCCACAAATTCTTTGGGCAATCTGTTCCAGTGTCTCACCACCTTCATCTTGAAGAATTTCTTCCTAATGTCTAGTATCAATCTGCCCCTCTCCCATTTAAAGCCATTCCCCCGGTCCTATCACTCCAAATAGCACGACTGCAGGTGGTCGTTTCACGGCAGAAAGCTCTGGAGCCTTCAGTGTTGAATTTTCTGGACTTTATTGTGTTGCCCCTATGTTCTTCCTTTCTCTGTCTTCGCTTAGACCTCATTCTGAGCTTGAGTTTGCGCCTTAATTTTCTTTGTGTCGTCTTCTTGGTGTCCCTAGAAGCAGGACGTCACTCCTTTAGCTTTCATAAAGCATCTCCTCGGAGTGAATCTGCGTGCAGATTGCAGGGCTGCAATTTAGACAATCATTACCTTCCCGCACCTGGACTGGTCCTGTTCTCCTTCCAGTTCAACATTGTTTGGGGTGATGGATGCGGTGTCAGAGTGGAATTGTCAGTGCAGAGAGACCGGCGGGTTGGAACTGCTGCACCTTGTGGGAACTGGGGTGATAAGATCTCCCAATGGCTACGCAGCCTCTAAAAGAATAAAAGCCGTTTTGTTTGAAGGGAACGGCATATCTGAAACGCGAGTAGTATTCTTGTGCGCTTTCCACAATCCTTTATGGGATTTGTCTGTCTTGAGTTTCTTAACCTTTTGAAATACTTTATTAGACTGCAGGATTGCGAGCCCGGTCATAAGAATAAACTTGTAGCTTAATTGATCTTCTTTTTCCCTTATGTTTGCAGGCTTCTCCGTCTGATGGAGCCAATGGAAACGAAGCTCTAACATGTAAGAAGTCTCTTCCTAGTGTGCAACTGGAGTTTGGACTCAGTTTTTAAAAGCACGATTGTTTTGGATGAGTGGAAAAAAGGAAGGAAGATTTCTGCTATTGAAGTCAGCTCCTGTCTTCAAAACCTGAACCTTTATTCATTCCTGCACATCTTAGTTTCACAGGAGAGGAAAAATTGCAAAATATGTGTAAATAATATAGACAGAGCAGAAAAAACACTTCATTAAGCAAGAAGAGCCCCGAGATTGTTGTACTGGCTGTTTTCTCGCTGCTTTTTCTTTGATGCCAACATTGTTTATCCACAGGGTGTTTATTGGAACACTAGTGGGGCGGGAGGAGGCAGTGAGGGGAAAACATCCCTGTGCTCCGAAACTCTCCAAACAGGCTTGAGGTTTTGTCTCAAAGTGTTAAATGGGGGGGAAAAAAGGGGGGCAACTTTCCCATCAGGTGGAACATTTGTTTCCCTTAAATATCTTTGCTTAGATAAGAGGTGATGGGTTACGCTCTCCAAATTTTAAGCGTCTGAGCTGGGTTTTTTTGGAACAGGCTGCCCAGGGAGGGGGTTGATTCACCTTCCCTGGAGGGATTTAAGGCACGGGTGGATGAGGTGCTGAGGGACATGGGTTAGTGTTTGATAGGAATGGTTGGACTCGATGATCTGGTGGGTCTCTTCCAACCTGGAGGTTCTGTGATTCTATGATTCTAAGTTCCCAGCAGCGTGGTAACTCTCATGCTAGTATGTCCCTTCTTTCTGGGTGGTGCTTGTAGGGTGAGAGGATAATGGATTTGTTCTTTATTGTAAGCGTGTGACTTTCCTTTGGTTTCCAGAGGGCCCGTGCTGTCCCGAGTGGCTGTGCCAACAGGGTAAGGCTTCTTTTTGTGCTTCTCAACAATTTTAGAGCAACAAAGCAAGCAACTCACCAGAAAAAGGCAGCGTAACTAATATAGAGCTTACGTTAAACTGAATGATTAAATATTAACCAGAAGTTCCTTTGCCCTCTCTTTGCCAGTCTATCTTCTCTAGAGCCCTTACTATCCTTATTTTCAAATAATAATCCCACTTATACAGATTTATGTTAAAAATTTACTTAAGTTTATCATAGTAAAATAGTTGTATGGCAGGAAAATCTTAGATATTTGGCTCGCTGTGTTTTCTGCGATGTGTATCAACAGAAACAGCTAAACTGTCTACACTGTAAGTCTTTATTATTTTCATTTGTGCGTTGCTTTTAGCTTCAGTTAATGATTCACACGACTTAAAGTTTAAGCCTAGCTCGATATATAGATATATTATTTTTACAGTGTAGTACTTGCTGTGTTTAAGGTTCCAAATGCTGCGCGAAGAAGTAGAAAAGTTTCACGTGGCTCGAGTCCAATAGTCTCTCTCCTGCGCCTGCTTTAAGCTTCTGACTGTATTAGCTGCTATTGTTACTCTCGAATGCTGGGGCTATTTTAGGAGATGCCTACGTAACCGCCGGTTGCCAGCGGTTGTACTCGATACTTCGCTGCTGAACCAGTTGCTCAGGTCCCCCGCCTGTCTCTGTTGCTATGGGAGACTGGAAGACTGTTACCGTGCCGGTGCTGTCATCAGGTAAGCTGGGAATATTTTCATTTTCAGTGGATTTTTCTGACTTTACCAGCGATGTTATAGCTGCTAAAGAGAGAGAGAGTGGAGTTTTGCACATCGTGTACTTGACTAGTTAAGTAGAATTTTAAATCAGGTGTATATAGTGGTGTGTGTGTATATATATATATATATGTATATATAGTGGTTTGTTTTGGATTGAGTACTTACAGAAACACTCCTCTAAATTACTTCCTTTCATATATTATATATATTTATATATAAAAAGATTTTAAGACTTCTCCATCACACTTCTGTCTCTCTCCTTTTTTTTTTTTTTTTT
>WAAB01022972.1:21099-44853 GCA_013389865.1 Piaya cayana
ATTGACGCGTTAAGACCAATGGGATGAGGTTTAACAAGGCCAAGTGCCAAGTTCTGCACTTGGAGCACAACAAACCTGTGCAGCACTACAGTCTTGGAGAAGAGTGGCTGGAAAGCTGCCTGGCAGAGAAGGACCTGGGGGTGCTGGTTGACAGTCAATTGAACACAGCAGTGTTCCCAGGTGGCCAAGAAGCCAGTAGTATCTTGGCTTGCATCACAAACAGCATGGCCATCAGGAGCAGGGGCAATGATTCTGCCCCTGTACTTGGTGTTGGTGAAGCTGCACCTCAAATAGTGTGTTCATGTTTGGGCCCCTAACTACAAGAAGAACATTGAGGTGCTTGAGTGCATCCAGAGAAGGGCAACAAAGTTGGTGAACGGGCTGAAGAACAAGTCTTATGCGGAGTGCCTGAGGGAACTGGGGTTGTTTAGCCTAGAGAAAAGGAGGCTGATGGGAGACCTTATCACTGTCTATATCTACCTGAAAGGTGGTTGTTGTGAGGCAGGCATTGGTATCTTCTTTCAAGTGATAGGCAATAGGAGGAGAGGGAATGGCCTCAATTTGCACATGGGGAGGTTCAGGTTAGACATCAGGAAAAATTTCTTCACAAAAAGGGTTATCAGGCATTGGAACAGGCTACCCAAGGAGGTAGTTGAGTCACCATCCCTGGAGGTATTTAAAAGATGAAGTGCTTAGGTATATGATTTAGTAGTGGAAAGGTTTGGTTGGGCTTGATGATCTCAAAGATCTTTTCCAATCTAGTGATTTTATGACTGTATGATTCTATCATTCTATGATTAATTCTCTGTTGTTTACGTTCCATCTTAAACAGTGGTCAGTGTTGAAATAAAGATGCCAACCTGGGTGGATCTGTTAGGTTACACAACATGGCTGTGTTTGGCCTGTGGAACATGTTGCCCAGGGAAGCTGTGGCTGTCCCATCCCTGGAGGTGTTCAAGGCCAGATTGGATGGGGCTTGGGCAGCCTGATCTAGTGGGAGGTGTCCCTTTCCATGCCAGGGAGACTGGAACTAGATGATCTTTAAGGTCCCTTCCAACCCAAACTATTCTATGATTCTATGATTCTATGATTTGTAATAGCTCTGCTTATGAATTGCCTGATAATAAACCCTTTCTCCTCATACATTTGGGATTGTTTTTAGGGTTTTCCTTTTCTGGCTTGGGTTATAACTGCAACATTTTAGCACAGTAGTCTTTAGTGGGGTGGTGTGCTTTGTGAGTCTGAAAGAAAGGAACAAGTTTTTTAATAATCATAGTGTTTTCACAGCTGTGGTGGTCTACAGACTTGGCAAACCTTTTGGAGAGAGGTGAGAACTGAGAATAGACTAGATTTTTTTGAGTACACAGGTTCAGATACTGCATTAATTAAAATTATTATTCATGACCCTTCAGAACTCCCTCAGGGTAGTAAAGGCAAATTAATTTTTCCCTGTGGTTTTTTTTTTGTGTGTTTTTTACAGATTTTCCTATAAGGACTTGGCAGGTCAGACACTGAAAAGATGTATTTGATTTAGGAAAGACAGGATTAGTAAGAGATGTGGAATTTAAATTGGAAAGTGTGCTATTGTAAGAATGCACATTGAAATGTGAGTTTGAGATACATAGTGGGATCCAAAAGATGAAAAAGCCACCGATCCAAGGAACAGTGTCTCCTGCCTGGTTTCAGTTAGTCTCTGAAGAATAGAGTATGAAGAAACAAGAGAGCTTCTCAGCCTGCCTGTTAGTTCTTATTTTTGTTCTTCAATAATTACAGGCTGTTCCAGCTCTTGCTGAATCCAGAAGTGTCTTCACTAACAGATGATTCTTCACATTGCAAATTAAAATGTAGTTGTAAATTAAAAAAATGAAGCCAAAGATAAACAACCTCTCTCTCTCCTCAAGTCCAATAGTTACTTATTTGTTCCTAGTCACACCTTTTCTTCAAGGGAAGGAAGGGAACATGGACTAGCTGAGAAGATATCCTGTGAAATGGAATTAGTCATAGGGATGGAGAGGAGTGAAATTTAAATAAGAAAGAGGTTTGCTTAGAAGCTAGTGAGGTCTCCTTAGAAGTGATGCCATTTAAACAGGAACATAATTATAGGTTAATCGTCCTGAAATAACACTCATAACTCTTTATCTTAGCTCAGCAAATGTGATGTAAGGATCATGAAGAGGAGTTAAATTAAGTATCTTTTGAAAACCCTAAGTGAACTGTTTCCTTCCAAGATATTATACTTTAATAACAGCATGCCTGCCGATGATTTTCAATGATGCTACTAATACAGACATAAATGCTGCATATTTGTGTTAAAATCATATTCACCAAGGCAGAGATCTGATGTGTTTTGCAATATGCTATCCGAACCTGTCATTTTTTAAAAATCATATGTTAGACTGAGGAAAAAGCAAAAGAAAGTCTATTCATGCATCTATTTTGGAGATGAACAGGCATTTTGATCAGTCTCTGTAGGCAACACCTGTCACCAAAGAATAATTAAAATTAATTTGTATTCAGTTCTTAAATCTCTCTACCTGGTCCATCCTAAGGAAGGTTTCTACTAGACCCCTGTCTTTAATTTTGTGCTATGGCACATCAGGATGCAAGTGATGTGAATCAGCATGACGACTGGCATTCTGCTGTATTAGCTTAGACACAAAATGGCCTGGAACAAGCTTTCAGGGTTTGGATGCTTAGCTGAAGCTTTTTCACATTTTCTCAGATGTTACGTTTTATATGTGAAAAGAAAAGGCACTCTCAGTTCTTCAGAGGTAGCTGCAGTCTGATGTGGTGGTACCTTTTATTCTCCTGCCTCCAGTAACAGTTTCCCAGTCAGATCTCTGTGCATCTGCACGTACGTGCGTGAGTGGAGAACGATGCCAACTAGAGCCAAATGTTTCACAGTCTGCACAACTAAATTTAAGCTGAGCTTGTTTGTACAGCTGAACACTGGCTCCAGAAGGGATATCAAGCATGAGAACTTGGGGTTACCAGTTTGCATACTAGTAACAGATTTCTCATCACCACCTCAAATGCCCTGGGAGACTGGTGGGAGTAAGCTTGCACTGTGCATGGGTTGTCATACATCTGTTTTGGAAGAAAAACTACTAATTTCTGTTACTGTCATTTGGGCACTAGCTCCAAGAATTTGATTAATTGAAAAAGAGCTTTCCCTTAAACAAATAATTATATTATTACTGTGACTTTTTGTATCTGGATCCAGGATGAGGCATATGGCAGATGCAATTGCTTAGTATTACAGCCAGCTAGGAGCCACATTTTCATTCTCTGTTCCTAAAAAATAAAAACCATCTAACCCACAAACCACCAGAATCTCAAACCCTTAAATCCTGTCTTTTCTTGTCTTCTCTGATGCTTAATCCATAGATAAATATTCACATACTTGATATAAAACTCAGGCTCCCTATATTCCCAAGAGCAAAAGGTATAGTTAGTGTCTTGCTCAACATGTCTTTCTGTATGCAAACTGACTTACTATATGGTTTTTTCTCATCTATGTGAAGATGTGCAGCATGTTGTTAGTGGAAAATGGCATATTGAAGTCCCAGAGAAGTTAAAAATTACTCAATAAAGTCTTATTTTTAAATGAACAAGTTGCATTCTGCATCCCATAACATTCTGCTTGTGTATTAATTTTCAAGAGTATGGTCAAAACACTTCAGTAATTTTTAAGAACACTTTCAATGATTTTTGTCTTCCATAATTAAGAATTTTTAATAATCATTTGGAGATAGAGTTAATTGGGTTGCTACATTTTAAGTTAGCAAATGCTTTTTTTTCCTTAACTGTGATCTATTTAAGAACACTTGTGTGCTTCAGTGCTAGAAGATACATGGACATATATATATATATATACACTAGATCCTTTTTTTTTCCAATTTATTCATTATTTATAAATAAATAAATAAATAAATATTTCAAACTAACTACTTGCAGATTATGGGTATTTTGTAAATTACTGAACTAGACTATCAGGTATTTGTGGTATGTTATTGAAACAAACTCCTCAGTGAGTGTGACTAGAACTTCTGAATTCCAGAAAAAGTCAGAATAATATCAAATTACAGACAGAGGGTTTGTGGTACCAAAATTTATTCAAATACATTTATGCCATTCTTTGTGGAGTTCAAATGTTTTGCCAAAGGGTTGGTTTGATCCTGCAGAAACATTGTATCTGCCGTACCTTTTGTGAAAAGCACTTGAAAAGTTCTGTAATTATTTTTAATCTAGTGACAGAAACAGTAAAACAAAGATGTAAGACATGACTTTTCTTCTTTAGGTACATTTTCAGACCAACAAAATGTGTTAGGTTAATACCATTTATCTGTTTTGTTATAGACAAATTGTCTCTCTGGCTTTGGTTAATGCTTTCTGTTTTGGTTTTTTTTTTCTTTGTTTTTCACATTATTTTGTCACATGCAGGATTTCAGTCTTCTATTCAACAGACAGCACCCTACTGAACTACATTATTTTAATGTGTTGGCATTCCCATTTCTGGTATTTTCCCAGCAGAAAATTATTGCATAAAATTGATATGGTTTGTCAGCCAGCTCCGGAGAATGGATGGTGCAATGCCTTGGAGGGTTTACCTCCATAGGTAAGGTATTTGATCCTATGATACAGCACAGATGTATGAAGGTCTTGAATTTGTGTTCATTATGACTTTAAGGAAGATAGGTAGCTTCACTTTTCAGGAGAAACCAGGAGAACATCTCTGTTTTTCCTTTGTTATTGGACCGATGCCTGCAGATGCTGATGAGAAACCCCCTGTCTGTAGCCACATGTCCTGGTTGTAGAGCAGTGATAGCCAGTTTTTTGATATAGGGCTGGTGCTATATGTTTCTAATGGCAGGATAGAGCATGGACTAAAACTAGGGATGACTTTCAGATTAGGTGAAATGTTTCTGTGTGAGCTAAATGTAGTTTTATAGAATTCACCACTCATTTATATAGCCACAATTGTCCTCCTGTAATGAAATGCAGGAGATTCTCTCCTAGGAGGCACTATGGGATCTGGGAAGCTCAGTACTAGGTTACCATGAGTAAACTACCCTACCTGGGGAGAAGGATTGTGAAAGCATGTACGTATACACAAGCACATTCTTTGATGCAAATATTCTTCTTCCCTAGGAAATATACTCTCTGCTTACTAATTTTAGCCTCTGCCATTGTGTTTAACACTAGCAAAACTTCAGGTTTCAATCTCTTTTGCTTATGTAGATAAGCTTTAGCCAAACTGTTTCCAACTGCACATCACCATAAGACAGGGCAGAATCCAGCCTTCAGGGAGGGGAGTGGAAGTTCCTTTTCCAGGTTGAGAAATTATTTATCTTTGTTTCATATATTGTAGACACAATAAAAACAAGCCTTTATTTTTTAGTAAAAACAACATGTATTATTAAATAGAGCATCTATTCATGTGCTATACTCTTTTATTTATTAATTTCACTTTTACAAAATCCTATTTGCACACACCCTTTGGGCATTTTTTTTTTGGTGAGGTGAGTAAAACATAATGGTTTTCTCATTATCTTTATCCATTATGGTAAGAGGCCAACAAATACATTTTGCTTCTCTGCTCATAAACTTAAAAGAAACATTTGCTTGACTGATTTTATTATTTCCTCAGAGTTATTCCAATTCCATTCTAAGCATGGATAAGTAATAAGATAATTGTTTCAAAGTTCAAGTAATCAAATGCATAAGAACAATCTGAAACACATATGCTGAGTCTCAGTAATGTTTGCCATTAGAACATTCTTTTTAACTCTGCTACTCCCCTTCCTCTGCCTCAGCCCAGATCTTATTATTTTTTATCACAGTCTAGATCTTATTTTATTTTTTTCTATCTCTTAATATTTACTCCAAATCCATTTCAGGAGATGGGGCTTCTAGATTACCCAAATAAATGTTGTGGGAAGAATATTCTCTCTGCACACCTCATGAGGATGCAGACTTGCATACACTGCTGTATTCAGTTTGGATACAGGAACATCGTTATCCCAAACTTAGAAGGATGTTTGCCTTTAGTTCTCTCTGTAGGAGACAAGCTGCCTTTCCATGTTTAGCAGTGAATCTCTGAATTTTTATGCTTCAAGATTCCTGTTGCATTGAGCAGACTTTTGAGCCGGTGGAAGTTGATTCTGACCTTATGTGCTGTTCCTTGGCACAGACTACATTTAGTACCACTTTCAGATGATTTCTTTGCACAGAAGAACAAATGCCCCAGGCTTCCCAGTTATTCCACTTTCCCATGCATGCTCCACTCTTTTCCATGCTAGAGAAAGTGCTGTAATACATGTTACATGTTTTATCCTTCAAAAACGGGTGAAACAAGCCTTTCAATAACCATTCCAGACTACCTCAGAAGAAAAACAAAAAGACAAAAGCCAGCAAATCTTTTTTACCTTGATTTCTCATTGCTTCCAGAGCCCTTTGGAATTAATGACAGTATTTCCTCAGAAAATCTAGGACTTGCCTATAGCTCTTTTCCTCTTCCTTCTTGTGGAGTTGCATTCTCTTCTTCATAAAGACATGTTGAAATAAGAGTATAATTATCTAATAGAGGCCCTCAGCATTTCTTCAGCTCATGTTTTCTCCTCATTCTGGCAGTCCTCCCCATTCACTTTGTCAGTGCTGCCACATGGCATTTCTGCAATAGTAGCTACAGTAACACTATAAGATTCTTATTGTTCAAATTACCACAGAGGAGAAAATAGCTTTCTGAAACCCTAGCTCCTTATTTGAGATGGTTATAACTGATCTGATTACGTGTGCAGAATATTACTTCAAATATTTTTGCAATTGTGAAAAAACACTGCTTGCCTCCCATACATGCAGCAGTTGGATGGTACACTCAATGCAGGGAGTCTCTGGAGGATGAAAAGTCAAAGGGATCTGACATATAGCTTCTGTCAAATATTAGTGGGGCAGTTAAGATGTTACTGCTCCTGGTTCTGGATAGTTCTGGATAGTTCTGTAGAATTCAAGATGGGGAAGGCAGAGAAAGAAGAATGAATTTTCTAGGCAAGTCACTGAAAACTGGTCCTATTGTAGAGTCATAGTGCTAGCTGGCACATCCAATGGAAAAATATAGGCCTTTTCAGGTTAGCAGTAGCCAGCACATTCTCAGTAAGGCAGACTAAAATGATGTCCGTGTTAAAAGAAACACCATTTTAGCTCATTGATAAAGTTGTTTCTAACTCTGCTAGAGTAGACCCTATGTAAACTAAGACTAAGACCAACTTCTGATGAAAGTAGGAATGGGAATGCTTTTTTATTTTTCCTCTTTCCCCCCACCCTCACCCAATACCAAAAAGAACTGGAGATTGTTGACTTGGAGAACAGCATGTAGCTTATGATGTGGAAGACAAGAAAAAAATGAAAGGGAGAACAAAACTTAGAGGTACTCGTTTTGGTGCATAGTGCATTGCTTATTTTCATCCTTGGAAAAGAAAGGGTATGTGTATATATGGGCATGAGCATGTGATTAGATTAAACTTTTAAAAATAGCGCCCACATTTTCAGTTTGAAAATGGTTATGCATTGTGTGTGTGGATATATATATATCTAAGCTATATAGCTATGCTTTTATCTTTATTTAAGATCACTTATTATTGAAGACTTAACTACACTGAAGTGACATAGTTCTGACAGTTTTTGGCATATGATGCTAGCTATGAGGGGGCAAAAAAATGACATAGACTTGAAAGTAGCTTGAAAAGACAACCTCACACCTTTAATCAGGGACTTTACAACTTGTGTTGTGCAGAGGCTGTTGACAAAGTCAAGCCGTAACCTCAGCTGAGAAAGGGGCTGTGTGCAAAGAAAATGTGTTGAGCTTGGAGACCTAATAGAAGCAGAGGAGGAGGCAAAGAATATGTGACTACCAGGTAATCAAGGAAAGAGGCAGTGATGATGAAGTGGAGGAAAGGACCCAGTCCTGTGTTTCCTGAAATAAGTAGCAGTTTTGCCAGTTACAGCCTGAGAGTCTTGTCAAGAGAAAAAAAACCCAAACACAAAAGACCCAAACCCAAGGAGGTGAAGGAAAGAAAAGGAGAAAACAGAGGAAGAATTCACATAGCAAAATTAATGCATGAAGAGTTTAAGAGAGAAATAAACAGAAGGCAGTAGGAGGAAGAGAAGAAGACAAAATTCAAAATTTACAAGTAGCGGCACTATTTAGGGTTTTGTTAATTACCCTGTTTTGTGAACAGCCACCATATTGTGAATACACTCAAATATCTAGTAGAGCAGAACTTGTGCAACTGAAGAATAACCAACTGAAAACAGAGAAAAGGAGGAAAAAAAGAAGGAAAAGAAAGATTGTCTTTTATATGTAAGGCTTGAATAGATGAGGAGATCCTCTTCTATAAGAATAGTATAAACAGACAACATGGAGGTAAAGTAGCCAAATGATCTATTCAGAGTCTATTCATTTCACAGGCAACAGGAGAAGCTAAAAAGCTCAGAGTTATGTTGCACGGTGAATGAACTCATAAAGCTGACACAGGGTTGACGTGCTTTAATAGTCTTCTGTGTTTTCTTCCTCTCCATATGAATTCCAAATGTCAGGATGTTGCTTTTTCTCCTCGTAGAGACTTTTTATAAGTAAGAATGAAATGGACATTTCAGTTCTGTCTGAAGTCTCATAATGCTGCCTAGGATGGTCCTTCTCTGCGTATTTCTCCCATCCAGAGTACAATCCTAACAGCTAAGGAATTTCCCCATTTTATTTGAAGCATGGCTAGAAGTATACTAAGTTATCTAACATAGCTTCAATGACTCTATGATTCCTAGTAAAGACAGAAAGTGATAAAACAAAGCAATTCCTCCCCATGGAGTTTCCTTGCAATGCCTGCTTGATATACTGGTTAATATTTCTAAAGACAACAAGTAATGGAACCGTCAGGCACTGGAGGTCAAATTTCAAACTAATGCAAAAACACTAATCAAAACTTGAAGTAGAATTTGGCTTAGAATGCATTAACTTGAGAGGATACCTTGCAAAGAAGGCCCAGAAGAACAAGTATATCTAAGTACTTCTCACTATAGCCAACGTGCATTTATGCATTCAGGTTAAAGCATTAGCAATTATATTAAATACTACTTTCAAAAATCCATCCACAAACTGTACTTCCAAATGCCATTTTGTTGAGCCTTTTACTGAAACCACAATGCTTTTGATTATTAAGGTTTGGATCTCAGGGTAGTCCTCTTAATGCAGTTTTAGCTTTGTGTCTTCTAAGGAAGGAGACATTTGAATCTCTCTTCTGTGTTGCTGGAATACTTTGCAGAGTCTGTGTGGCATCCTGGTGGAAAACTCTGTGGATTTATGAAACACACAAAATTTTCCCCTTTAAAGTCCCTTGACACTAAACAAATAAAGTATCTGGAAAAAAATGTATGGACCAATCACTCCATCACTGACATTATTCTACTAAAGAATCACATGCTTATGTTATGTAGTTACATTTGTATTTTCCTAACTGCTCCTGCACAAAATTCTCTTCAATATTATTTCTAGATGATTTTCTTCTTTTATTGCAAGATATGCCAGAATATAGACCACAAAAAATAATGAAAACATTATCATGTAATGCGCAATTTTGTAGTGGAAAGAGCATAAAATCAATGATTTACATTCAAATCATAAATAGAAGCATTCTATGTGATTGATCCGTAGTCATGCCAATAATGAAATTATGGGTATATTGCTATGCTAATTTAAGAATCAGGTTCTCAGGTGACATGTATATATAATTCTAATGAGGATAGCACTGTTCATGTGGCAAATAAGAAGTATTATATAATATCAAAAGACAGTTGAAATAGTGTACTATTGGTGACAATGTTGTATTCCAGTCACTAATTGGAGAAGAGGAACATGAGCAGTGGATGCTTTTTCAGGGACATAGATATTAGCAGATACAGAGTAATGTTATGAGGCACCTGGAAATTTTGCAGGGTTCTGAGGAGCCATTGTCCTCAGGTATAGGAGTCATTTTAGACAAGCATTTTTAGATAAGAAGACAATTTTTCAGCATTTCTCCAGTGGGCAGGTTTGTTTCAGAACTGATGGTTCAACTGCCATTGGCTTAGGACTGCAAGTAGTAGCTTCTGAAAACAAATCACTTGGCAAGGTTTTCCTGTCTCCCTTCCAACAAGCTGAAATTCATCACAAATACAACCACTTTAAGACTGAAATATACAAGCCACTTGACTTCACTTTTCATACTAGTAACAAGTCATGAGAATGAAATTCAATGTCTCCATCTCTTCCTAATAGAGGGGCCCTATAAGGGAGGAGGAGGACCTAATAGATATTCTGTGGGAAGATTTTACAGAGAAGAAGGCCTGGATGCCTTGAGACTGCTTGATACTGAACAGCTAAAAAGACCTTGAAGCAGAGAGCCGAAAAGATAAACATAGGCTAGCTGGGAGGAACCCAGGAGCTAGTTCAGTGGGAACCACTATCAGTTAGAAGGAAAAGAATCATAAAATCATAGAATCACCAGGTTGGAAGAGACCCATCGGATCATCAAGTCCAACCATTCCTATCAAACACTAAACCATATCCCTCAGGACCTCATCTACTCGTGCCTTAAACACCTCCAGGGAAGGCGAATCAACCACCTCCCTGGGCAGCATATTCCAATGCCTAATNAATAGCTTTATGGACAGCTACCTGTAACCAATAATACACTGTAGTCACCCTCGTGGGCACAGAGGGATGTAACAGAATGGGGTATGTAGAAAAGCAGCTAAGCTGAATAAACACGCACTTGCTCACAGATCAGATGGATCTCTGCATCTGTTTTTCAACAATATTCAAGCTTTAACTAAATTTTGTTGGTTAAAGTACACACATGGTTTTAGAAAGAATTGGAGTTTCATTCTTTCAGATTAAAAACTCTTGTTCTGTGTTTCCAACCACTGGCTATGAGATTTTTTTTTTATTTTGGGGGCAAAAGGCTTTGTTAATCAATGCATCTAATTTTTTTGAATTATATTCATGTAAGTAAAAGAAGCCAGGCTCCTACAGGGCTAATTCTTCTGCAGACAGTAATATGTAAATGACAATATAATCTTGTCATTTAATGAACTTACATGTGAAGTCTCTTGACCAGTTTTATAACCAAGGAAGTAATTAAGAAATGTACATTCCACCATATGTGGCATAAGAGCTGTATTTCTCTGCTTTGGACATGAGTGGCAATTCCTCTATCTGTATATGACACCCTCTGCCAGATGCTATGATGAGGAATGTGACTGTGAGCTTTCCCCATACTAGTCTGAAAATCAGATTCTGGTGCCCTTCATATGGGACAGCAATTTAACCTACCAGTATTTCCCTCCCCACTACTGATACCATTTCTGTCAGTAAGTCACCCGCACAGACTGGCAAGTGACCAGTTTTCTATTAATTTTGCATTAAGACTCCTGGTCTGCAAAGGTGTGTATTGACGGCCTATTTTGTCAGGGTTAACAACAGCAAACCTGTGACTAGTTTTTCCAAAGCCTTGAACGTCAGTCGTCTTTGGCATTCTGGGTGCTGCATTCCTAGAGCAGTGTAAGAGGACCAGGAACTATTAATTCATGATGACATGTCATTTTATAAAGACTTCAGCAACAACAGATTCCAAGACTTATTTGAAATATGGCTATTATTGATTTGGTTATGGTTTTGGCCACACGGGGTTTCATTGGAATTATTTAGGACTTATGCTACTGTAACTGAAACCAGACCTTGTCCCCATGGCAATTAAACATTTCAGAGTTTGTCCTGCTGATGATTAATAAACTAACAAACACTTTTTCAAAATAGCTCACACAAATTTATATTAATTGTACTTTCAAGTTCAATTTCAGGATCAGTTCTAGCCCTTAGGGAAAAATCTACTATGTAACACTATATTCACACTTAGTGTTTTCTAACTGAATGTGATTTTTAGTTTGTTTTTCAAAACATGAGAATGACAATTCATTATTTCAAAATGAAATATGAGACAACTTGTCAGGCTTGAGCTGCTATAAAAAGATAAAACATAAGGTGTGAATATACAAAACAGAAAAAATTAATATGGGTGGGCAGAATATGTATTCCCTAATCCAGCAATATTTAAATCAGAGTAGCCAAATTCTAAGCAATTTCTTAACAGAAATGTCAGAATAGCTGTAATCATGGCAGCAGTACCAGACAACAATTCAAGAAATAATCAAACAAAAAAGAAGGGCAGGTCAGAAGAGGAAAGTAACATAGTGATATACAACGTGAGGCAAGATTTCCTTTATAACCTAACTGCATGCCAACTGTATTGAAACCACTCCTTTGATAAATCAAATGAGCACATACACTCTGACTATTTAGATGTTAGGAATTCTTTATTTTTTTATTAATTAATAGATCATCTAAAATCATAGATGCACAGGACTAGGCAGAGTCTGGATATTAAAAAATCCTTTTTATACATGTAGCAGTCACATAATAAATGTCTATCATATTCATTGACAATATGCTTCACTAAACCTGTTTAAAGACCTAGACTGAAAGAGCAGGCTGAAGTACATAATGAAGGGTATGAAGACAGACTAAGCACTTTCCTAGTTCTCTGGCTCTTTGCAATAACAGGAATTTTTTAAATACAACTCCCTAAAGCGAAAGTCCGACTGGCCTTACTACTCTGACTTAGGGGAATGAAAAAAATCTTCCTGAGTGTACATCTGGCAGTAGGGTTTTCATCCATCTTAATGGATTTTTTTGCTGTGTTAATGAAATGCTGATTGCCGGCTAGTAAAATGGATGCACCTTACTAACACAAGATCAATTGGACTCCCTTATTATAACAAAGGTTGCATTCATTTTTCTTAATTAATCAGCCACATCATCAGCACACCAGCTGTAGTCAACTAGTGATTACAAATTGGCTATGGGGTAGTTGGTCTCTCCCTTGCAAAATGAACATTTTGAATTATGTTCTCATTTTCCTGTGTGGTAGTTGAAATCATACACATGCACTCATAATCAGAGAGTAGACTTTATTTTCTTCACAGTTAAGTAAAGATCTGAAGCTTCACCAAGAGTAGTTATTCTGTCTTCTTTAGACTTCAGGAGAGTGGGACAATTTCATCCTGTTGTGAGACTAAATGTTTCTCTATAATTATTTGGTCAACAGGAGGATGAGACTTAAGCTACATATGCTGATGAATATTTTATTTATTCCAGTCCCTGTGTTCTGCCCATAGCAATAATATCCAAGAAGTTCTCACTGATAGTGAAACTTCTCTAATTTCTCTTTCTCTCTCTGTTCTTCCTCTCTTACCTGTTCCTCTCTTTTCTGTTCCTTAACATCAGATGGAAAAAACCAACTTGTTTAGATTATAGTCCAATTACCTTCTGTGTGAGGATTGAGCATACTTTTTCTCTTCCTTAGCAGCAAGTGAGAGAAAATGTTTACATCCTACTTACTAAACTTTCGGGTCTTTAAGTGTGAGGGCTTTTTGGATCACTGTACCGTGCATGGAGGGAACAAAGTGCTTTAATTCACCTGCATGATGTTTAGAATCACAGAATCACAGAATCACCGGGTTGGAAGAGACCCATCGGATCATCGAGTCCAACCATTCCTATCAAACACTAAACCATGTCCCTCAGGACCTCGTCTACCCGTGCCTTAAACACCCCCAGGGAAGGTCAATCAACCACCTCCCTGGGCAGCATATTCCAATGCCTAGTAACGCTTTCCGTAAAAAACTTCCTCCTAATCTCTAGCCTAAATCTCCCCTGGTGGAGCTTGAGGCCATTCCCCCTCATCCTGTCCCCTGTCACTTGGGAGAAGAGGCCAGCTCCCTCCTCTCCACAACCTCCCTTCAGGTATTTGTAGAGAGCAATGAGGTCTCCTCTCAGCCTCCTCTTCTCCAGGCTAAACAGCCCCAGCTCTCTCAGCCGCTCCTCATAAGGCCTGTTCTCGAGCCCCTTCACCAGTTTCGTTGCTCTTCTCTGGACACTCTCCAGAGCGTCAACATCCTTCTTGTGCTGAGGGGCCCAGAACTGGACACAGTATTCAAGGAGCGGTCTCACCAGTGCCGAGTACAGAGGGAGAATAACCTCCCTGGACCTGCTGGTCACACCGTTTCTGATACAAGCCAGGATGCCATTGGCCTTCTTGGCCACCTGGGCACACTGCTGGCTCATGTTCAGCCGGCTGTCGACCAAGGTCCCTCTCCTCCTGGCAGCTCTCCAGACAGACTTCTCCCAGTCTGTAGCTCTGCATAGGGTTGTTGTGCCCCAAGTGCAGGACCCGGCATTTGGCCGTGTTAAACCTCATGCCGTTAGACTCAGCCCAGTGGTCCAGCCTGTTCAGATCCCTCTGCAGAGCCTCCCTACCCTCCAGCAGATTGGCACTTCCACCCAGCTTAGTGTCATCTGCAAACTTACTAAGGGTGCACTCAATGCACTTGTCACTGGCCTCCAGCTGGATTTAACTCCATTTACCACCACTCTCTGGGCCCGGCCATCTAACCAGATTTCCACCCAGGAGAGTGTGCGCCTGTCCAGGCCGGAGACAGTTTCTGTAGCAGAATGCTGTGAGAAACTGTGTCAAAGGCTTTGCTGAAGTCCAGGAAGACAACATCCACAGCCTTTCCCTCATCCAGCAGACGAGTCACTGTGTCATAGAAGGTGATCAGGTTGGTTTGGCAGGACCTGCCTTTTGTCAACCGATGTTGACTGGGCCTGATCACCCAGTTCTCTTGCAAGTGCTTCATGATAGCACTCAAGATCACCTGTTCCATGACTTTCACCTGCTCCATGACTAGAAGCTCCATGTGGTAGAGGGATCTGAAAAACTGAGGACAAAAGGGGAAGTTGATGCAATATTCCTTGTCAGACAAGTTGTAAACTTGTGTCTTCCACCTAATGGCAGAGCAGGAAAATATGTGGCTATGGGCCAGGGTGAGAGGGGTTCACCTGTCCATTCAGTAATTTTCTAGGTGAAGGAAACCTTTTCAGTAGCCAAAGTGGATGTCAGCTTGATGTTGTCAAGTGTCTCAAAAAGGAAATAACACTGTCAAGAGAAAGGCAGCACAGCAGACTTACAATGCACAATGTATTCTGAATAACTCAATACAAACTGGGCTATTTATCTTGCCTATGAGTACTTAAAGTGACCATACATTTATATCTTAAGATCACATTTTTACCATTTTTATTTAACTTTCAACTTCATTTTCTTCTCTTTTTTTTACTATTCAAGTTGGAAATTGGCTATAGAAGGAAAGTTGCTATAGCTCTTCAACTAAAGTTGCTAAAGCACTTCAAGAGATTAGTGGGTCTCATATGACATAAAGCCAAACCAACTGATTAAGTCAAGAGTGAATCTCATTCCAGTTAAAATAGATTTATGTTTTTCAATCTTTTATTTCATTGCACACTGAAGAAAATGTTAGCTTTTGTTTGTTCATATTTCATGGTTATTCATAATAGATTTGGAGATGACAGCTTAATTTTCACTATTTGACAACAGCATCAGTAAGGTTGTTTAACTTAATCTCTGCTCTGTACCATGAGAAAAAAAAAATCTGAATAATGAATCTTCTTTGTGATAGCTTTTCCTTCTCTCTTAGAACTCATTGCTATCAGGGCTCAATTATTTCCTCACAGGTTACTTTTCATAGCACTCCTGACCAATTTAAGAAGCCAATTTGCAGACATCCAAGTCTGTAGCATCATAAAGATAAGCACTGATATTCCCAAGAGAAGCACTCCTGTTTCTCGCTTAGGCTTTTTTGTAAAGTAGACAAAGTGAAGTAAATATTATTATGCTAAACTTGATTAATAAGGTAATCACATTCATCATCTTAGAAGCATTCTATCAGCTCTTCTATTTCAGGCAAGGGAACTCTTACTCTTCCATGCTTTACCCTTTCAGAAGGAAAAATGTAAATAAATTTTGCAATAGGGGGGTGTCTGTATTTAGTTTAAGTATGTCTCAGTGCTAGACTTACCAAAAAAAGGGTCTCTGCATTAAAATAATTAAGCTTGATTATAGATAAATTCACAGGAAATGCCATATTTCTTGGTTCTCAGACTCTGGTCAGTCAACCTTGTATTTATGGGGCCCTTCTTAACTCTAGCTTTAAGGGTCTGTTTATGG
Source organism: Piaya cayana (assembly GCA_013389865.1). NCBI lineage: Eukaryota > Metazoa > Chordata > Aves > Cuculiformes > Coccyzidae > Piaya > Piaya cayana. The sequence goes on from WAAB01022972.1 coordinate 37,275, forward strand.
CCCATATCCAGCAAAGCACTTAGGCACATGCTTACAGTTTAATGGGCATCTAATATTGTGCTGGAATAAAAAATTACTGGAGCTATACAACGCCATCATTTTTGGACAGCAGTCTATTACTGCCAGCAGAGATTTCTGCATCAGTTACTGGTAAGTGTTCTACTATTGCCACCATGTAGACTCTAACAGACACATATCCCTCATGTCTGAAATTATACATTTGGAAGACAATTTCTAAATCTGCAGCATGTGATTTAGGATAGTAATCCTTTATTATGGATTATATTAAGAAGGTTCTTATATTGGGTTTTTTTTGTTGTTCTGTCATTTTTATTTTTGCTTTCTTACACCCAGATCTAATCTCCTGGTAATTCACTTAATTATTAAGTGAATGGCTCATTCTGTGTCCCTTACATATGCTCAAATACCTGTTACAGCTCAGGGGGAACTTGATGCAAAGAAAATCCAAAGGTCTTAAAATCCTAGAATCTGAAACAAAGAAGCAACAGTTTTCAACATGTCTGTACTTACTGTATTGCTCTGGGGAAGAGGAGAACTGGGTAAGAAGCAGCAGCGTAAGGTAACTGCAGTTAAAAGCATCTGAGGTAGATCAAACCAAGGCCAGCTAGGTGCTCTTCAAACAATTTCTCAGAACCAGGGTTGTGCAAAGGCACAGTCATGCTGGTTCTTCATGGCCATAAACTTCAGAAAAGCTTTTTTTATAAAACAAAGATATACAAGGCTTTTACCTATTGTCATGGTTTAGCCCTTCCTGACTAAATCTTAGGAGCCAAAACCATGCAGTTGGGTTTCAAAAATCCCTTTCCCCCCAATGCCATCCAGCAAAGAAAGGGGAGAGGGAAGTGAGAGGAAAAAGACTTGAGGGCTGGAAACTAAAACTACAGCTTTAATTAAATGATGATGATGATAATAACAATGAAAAGAATTAGAAAGCAATATGATATATACAAATATATGAGATTGCACCCCCACTCCTTGATGACTATATGTTATCACAAATGCTGCAAAGCAGACATGAGGGAATGGGTCTACAGCTAGGAGGGTGCTGGGCTCAGAAAGTGGATTCAGGAACACATGGATCTGGGATCAGGAGCAACCAGACAGAGTCCTCACTGGACGTTGGCCAATGTAGAAGGGAGTGAGACCCTTGCAATTTCTCAGTTTTATATGTACATAGGACAGAATACTCTGTCAGTTAGTTTAGCATCACCTGCCCTATTTGCCCCTCCTCACATGTGTGGCCCCATTTTGGTCAGCTTGATGGTAGCCTTGGTTAAGTATAAACATTGGCCTTTTTGCATACCAATGCCCTGTGTTATTACTTTTCAAGAAGAACACTGTCTCAAAAACATGCAGCTAGCTTTCAGAAAGATGAAGTTACTTATAGCAACAAGGTCACAGAACTGACTCTAATTCAGCTCAAACCACAACACCAACAAACTTTTAGGCACTTAACTTTTTAAGAAAGCTCTAAGCATAGCAAATCTAAGAGTAGGAAAATAAAAAACAATATTCTGGCATTCATTTATAGTAAAGGTTTAGGTTTTTCTGCTGATAGCAAAAAGTCTTGTGACCTTCCCAACAGAAGGTCAAATGTTGATGGGTACTGAGCACCTGTAATTTTCACTACAATCAACCTCTGAATGTTACATACCATCAAGGACTTTGCAGAAAGACATTGGAAGGTATTGGAAGTGCTGCCTTTTGACACCCCAATCAGGAGAAGTAGGTGTTTTGAGGTAAAGGACTAACTCATTAGAGAAAAACCACTTATGATGCTTTCAGACTTTAATGTTACCACTGACTAGAGAAAGGCTTGTTCCCGATTTATGTTGTGATGGGAAAACAAGTTGTGTCCTGATCAGCAAATGAGTTAGTGGGAATCAACTCTGAAAAGGCTTGTCCACAGTTCCTCCTGGCTGGGAGGGGGCTGTCTGAGTCAAGTAGCCCTGGCACAATAGAAACAGATTGAGAAAAAAAATTTGCAAAGCACAAACAAAGTCACACGACATGAGGCTGGAACAAGACTAGGTCTCATTGGCCTGACTGTATGGGATACTTTGACCCCCTCAGCAATGAAGCAAAGGTGCTGTAAATCTCAAAGAAGAAGGAAAGAGATTTAAGTGACAAGTAAAAATTCAGAATGGCCTAACATAGCAGTACTATGATTTAATCCCACAAGATGCATAAGAAATACATCTTGTATTTGGAAAAGGTTTTGAGTCCTGATGGTTTTGAAGTTTCTGCAAGGTGGGAGGGAAAGAAGTGATACAAGCAAGAGTAGAATGGACATTCAGGTTTAATTAGGGCAAAAGCATTTTGTAAAGACCTTTAAAACAGTTTAAAAGCAGTTAACTTGGGGGGAAAAAAATAAGTTAAATGTGTAGTCTTTCAAAGTTCCAAGCAAGGAGATCATAGACAATGGCAGAGCCTGAGGAGCAGGAGTTTCTTTCTTTTATGTCCTACTTTATAAGGCGATGTTAAAGTCATTATTTGATCAACTGTACTGCTGAATTGGTTTTCAGCATCTATCCTTCAATTAAAAATAAGTTTAAAAAATGTAAAGCTTTTAAGTTCCTGGAAAAAAACCTCAACATTAGTATATACTTCTCCTAATTGAATTATATTGTTTTAGTGAGTTTACTGAACTACCTGCTATAGTTTCAGCAGAGAATGGTATTCCTTTTTGAAACGGGATATAACTCTTGAGTTGAAATCTATGAATTCACTCAGAAAACTGAGCTCATTAAGATTTTCTCATTAGGGAAAATCCTGTAAAGGGAAATGCAAATATATTCATGTTTAAATTACAATGAAAAAACAGGGAAAGGTTTTAGTAGCAGCTAAAGATTTTAATAAGATGAAATTTATCATCCAAATACAAGAGAATTTAATATGAAAGCTATTTGATGATGTTCTGTATTTTCTAAGAGGTGCTAAACTTTACCCCTGTCAAACAAATGTGCCTCTTTGACATCAGTCACCTCTCTAATCACAATTATTCTTGGGGCGATAGGGTTAATGTGCAACAGGGTTCAGCGCTAAAGACTGATAGATAAATTAGATAAATTGCAGTATGTTAGAAATACCCTGCTGAAGGCACTTGGAGAGTAGTGATTCAGTGGTCATGCTGCCTTGACTCCTTGAAGAGAGCCAGCTGCAGACAAAGAGACAATGTGTGTGAACAGAAGTTATACATTTTAGTAATAAATAAACCACTGCAATAAAGAGGAATAGCAATAAAAAGATTTATTTGAGTATTATAAGTTTTCCCCAATCAAACCTGGTACAGGAAGGTGTGCTGTCCCTTGATTTTTCTATTCACCGTACTTCCTACCCTTACCCTGTAACAGGGAGCCTCGCCAAGGGCTATGAACATTAAACAGCTGTGCCAATGAGTTAAATAGCAAAATATACAGCATCTTGTTCCAGACACTGCTTATATCTGAAGAAAGGGCTTTAAGTAGCATAAGAGGCATTTTAAAATAACTATATACTAAAAATCAGTTGATGTTGGTGAAATCTTGCTAGGTCAGTTTAGTTGATTTGCAACTAGAGAATCTGAAATGGCAAACGTGTCCTTTTTTTCCTGCTTGCCCTTCATTAGATGTTGGATAATGTAAAAACATCCAAAATCTTCAGACAATCTATTGCTACAGTGGCTTAATCATCTGAATGTTGCATATTTTACACCTTTTTATTTATTTGATTATTTGTAATGCCCCTATTGGATGAGCCTCTACGTCACAATTTGGTAATTAGCCATTGCTGTGGTCAATGGTATTTATATAAGACAAAAGTGAAGAAAGGGTGGTTCTAGGCAGAGCTGAACCCCTTCTGGCCAGTCTACCAAATGCACACCTATCGTCAGTGAGAGTCAGCCCACTCACAGCTGGTGGGTAGCATCTATAAGAAGTCAGTCAGCTAGGCAAAGGGCTAGCCCATAGTAAAAGGAGGGGACTGCTTCTCAGAGGCTGGAGAAGCTCACCCATGCAGTGGAGATTGAGAAGCTGAGCATCTGCAGAGCAGCAGGAACATCTTGTGAAAGGTTTTTGAGGTCACCAAAGGAAATCTTTCTGGCTGGAAAATTTGGGACCTGAGGACTTCATGAGAAATTCTGTACTCAGCAACAAACAGACAAGCTACATAGTGCTTGATTAAAACAAGGGATTGATGTCTCTAAGGAGCAACCAGCTTTCTCTGGCTAAGTTAAAGACAAGACCACACTGTGAACAAAACTCCATGAGTTTAATGAGGTCTTTAGTATGTGAGATGACCTCTAAGTCTCACCAGGGATTGCAGTTTGCATCTGGTCAGGTTAACTAAGCCTCTCAGAAATCCAGCATCATTAGTAACCATATTATCTTCCCTTAAAGACAATCATCAGATTAACACAGCAGAATCCTCATCAGCACAGACACAGCATGGAAACTGGATTTTGACGGAAAGCTTTCAGCAGGATTTCCAGCAGGAATTTTCCACATGCCTACCTACAGAAATCCATCTCCCTACCTTAGGGAAGTGAAGCTTTGTGATATGTCCCATAGTTCTTGGGAAGGGCTACAACTTACCTGACATGTTGAACACAAAACTGCTCATCTCCTCTCATTCAATAAGTAATCTCATTAATTTGTCACAATTAACCTAGAAACTTTGCAGCCTGGAAAGTAACAAAAATTGCTGAACACTTCAGATGCATTAGCACTAAAAGCTGCCAACAGGACCTGAACTGCACCTTCACATTTTTGAAAGGGCAATGGGCTTAATATTCAATTATGTTAAAATATTTAGCTTAGATACTGGTGGAATATAAGCTCTACACAACATGCCTTAAAGCCATATCAATTCATCAGCAGACATGACATAATAAAGGACTATGGTTACACTTGTAATAAAGTACCTAAGATAGGATGCTCATTTTACTAAAGTCTCTGATGAGGTTGCTGAAGGGCTGATGAGAATCAAATATGGAATTTGCTCCTTGAATGGATGTGTGGAGCATTTCCATAAAAATAAGTTTGAAAAACTGAGTGCTGTTGGCTGAACTAGATCCATTAACTGGCATAGGCTAATTAACAGGCTTCTCTCTGCCCTTTAGAAAACTTTTGAAAGTAGTTATTTTTTCCTGTATTCTTTGACTGAGCCACATCTCCAGCTATGCCACACACTTGAGTGTTTGCTCTATCTACCCAAGCTATAGACTCTGACATTAAGAACTGGAAAACCATTTTTTTTTCTCTAGGCATTTTTTCACCTGTTCTCCAGAAGAGCTGCCATAACTACATCCATCCTTTCTCTCCAAATTCCTTTCCTTGACGAAGGTATTTATAGTAGTCATTAGCTAAACCATTGCCACCTAAACTGTTTTCTTATCACCACCTGGCCCGCTTTTCCATTAAAGTCCATGGCCTTGTGTTTGGGCCATTCTGTTAAAGTGTAACACTTACCATTTTTTTGCACATGTTTTTGTTGAATTGTAATACCTATGGAGGTATAACAAAGTCCTTCCTTTTTCATAGCAGGTAAAGGGATTTTTTAAGGCTCTGAGCTTTTATTCTTTCCTTACAAAGTCTAGAGTGAAAAGGGAAGTTTCCCACTGACTCCTATTGTCCTTGCTTGCTGGAAGGCTCCTTGAGATCAGGATTAAACTTCTGCCTTTTCTGTAGGTCTTTTGATATCCTCTGTTAGTAAACTCCTCTGTTGCTAAAAAAGAAGCCCTTCAGCTTCTTCTCTCCTCATCTTTGCTGCTTTTCCCTTTATAAAAGGCTTGCTGCTCTGGATTTTCCTCCACTGTGTTCATATAGAATTTAACATAGAATGAGATGCTAGTAAATCAGTACAATTACCTTGATGAGCATAGCTGCAAATAAGCTCCTAAAGCTTTATTGCTGCTAGCACATTCTTGAATTCTTTCCACTTTGTTTTTTGCTTTTTGAAACTTTTGAATTTTAATAACACTTTCTGATCAGTAGGACCACTAAAGGCAACATTTTGACAAATAGTTGTTTTACAAGAATAATTTTCCAAGGAGACAGGTCTGTATTACAGGATAAATTTCCACATTTATTTGAGACAGCCCCAAGAGCTGCAGCAAACTATACAGGATTACCTTTTGAACCACAGTGTTGTTGGGTCAGCAGTGGTACTTTTGATAACCCATTGGGAGTCAATTAAAATTTTTATGCTTTCTGGCCTGTTTTAGCAGTGACAGCTCCTGAGTTCAGGTCAGGTCAGGTTTGCTTCAGCCACACTGTGCTTTTTCTGTTCAAGATTCATGTGAGTATTCACAGGCCATTGCATCGACCTTTGGTAAAAAAAACTTCACACAGTTTACATGCCTTTTTAAAAGTAAGATAAAGGAAAATTGTCATGACATTTTGACCTCTGCTGTGCTCATATTGTTCCTAGACTCTAGCCCTTTGCTTGCTCAAATCCTTTATGACTTGATAGTTACTTTGCCAAACATTATTTTTCCTTCTCTCTAAACAAGATCAATTCTGGTGGATATCTTGCTTCAGACGCGTAGAAGGCTTGAGAAAGGAGAGGTGGTACACTAGGAAATGACAGTAGGAAGAATGACCCGTGTCTTATCAAAGGAAAAGATTAATCTAGTCTCTCATCTTCCCTTTTAGTCTAGTACCCTATCACAGCAGGTAGAAATATCCTTACAGTTCCTCTTGCAGAGCCCTAATTCTTCCTGCAGATTCCATCTCTTGTCCAGCTCCTGATTTTCAAGGAGATCGTAATTTAATTTGAGATCTTTGTCCTCCTTCCATTAAAATGTGATTGGCATAGGTGGAGCTGTGTAAACTGAGTGAAAAAGAGTGAAAAAGCAATGCATCATAATGCATCACACTCTTTTCAAATGATGCATGTAGACTTGGGTCAGGGAGGAGTAGAGGGGGAAAATCACATCCCTCAACCAGCTGGCCATACTTCTTTTGATGAAGCCCAGGATACAGATTGCGTGCAAACTGGATGTGAGATCTTAATCACCATTTATATTTTGTGAGGAAATCTTGGTCATCACTGAGACTTCCTGAGAAGTCTCATAGCCTTCTGGGCTGTAAGCACATATTGCCAGCTCATGTCTAGCTTCTCATCAGTCAGCACCCCCAAGTTCTTCTCTGCATGGTTGCTCTCAATCACATTGTCCCACAGCCTGTATTGAAACCACAGATTGCCCTGACCAAGGATATTTACACTTGGAGTTGCTGAACCTCATAAGGTTCACACAGGCCCACTTCTCCAGCCTGTCCAGGTCCCTCTGGATAATATCCCATTCTTCTGTTATGACAACTGTACCACTCAGCTTGGTATCATCTGCAAACTTGCTGAGGATGCACTTGATCTCGCTGTCAATATCATCACTGAAGATATTAAACAGCACTAGTCCCAATAAGGACCACTGGGGGACAACACCTGTCATAGATCTCCATCTGGACTTTGAGGTGTTGACCATTACTCTCTGAATATGACCATCAAGTCAATTCCTTATCCTTCTAACAGTCCACCCATCAAATCCATATCTCTCCAAGTTAGAGAGAAGGATGTTGTG
>WAAB01022972.1:59914-78981 GCA_013389865.1 Piaya cayana
CACACTGTTTCTGATACAAGCCAAGATGCCATTGGCCTTCTTGGCCACCTGGGCACACTGCTGGCTCATGTTCAGTCGGCTGTCAACCAACACCCCTAGGTCCCTCTCCTCCTGGCAGCTTTCTAGAGAGACTTCTAGTCGGTAGCACTGCTTGGGGTTGTTGTTGCCCCAAGTGCAGGACCCAGCATTTGGCCATGTTAAACCTCATGCCATTGGACTCTGCCCAGTGGTCCAGCCTGTTCAGATCCCTTTGCAGAGCCTCCCTACCCTCCAGCAGATCGGCACTTCCACCCAGCCTAGTGTCATCTGCAAATTCATCTCAAAACTAGACATGTCTCTCAACAGATATTAAGCAGAGCCCTTTTGCAACAGGGTACTGTCATTCAGCTGCACCTCTAAATCTAGGTTATGGTTTGGGGTTTTTTATCCACATTAGGATATTATGCAGCTATGAGGTGTACAACAGAAAGTAAGCTCTAAGATTTTTCCTATCTAATGGAGGTGATAGATAAATTAGAATCTGAATTTCATTGCTTACATTCGTGGATGGCCATGGGAACAATCAACCACTCCACACAAGAATAAAAGCAAAAAAACTTAATGATAAATTTTCTTTGTCTTCATCTTCTTTATGTGTGCTTTTATCTTGGTTTCATTGTTATTTTACACAAATTCAGTGTAATTAGTATTGGAAGCATAATTTCATTTATCAGATACTAATGATTTAGAAAAATAGTAAAGTTTGCTATAAAGGCCATCTACATTAGAAAAAACTCAGAAGTCTGGAACATTGCAATAAGCTGCAATTTCCCCCAGAGATCATTTTTTAGTTAGGAACGGTTCATAATGATTCTTCCCTTGCCCTTAGGAGTTTAATAGGTGAGTTCTTTAAGATCCCTTCCTTATTTTAGATGACTTAAAAGATTGCTGCTTGGATGAATTATAGAAAGTTGTAATTGGACTGTAATTGAGGAACATAGAGAAACCTCCCTGAAGACAGTGTGTTTAATTTCTGTGTACTCAGCACTGCTGTGTAACTAGTTTAAACAACTTCAATATTTATATTTTTAACTTATATTATGAAATGTGAAAGGTAGTTTTTTTAATTGCTTTGTTTCTTTTTAAACCTATAACATGAAGAACACCTTTCTTACTGCTCCCATGAGAGGCAAGGGAAAATGCAGGAGAAAGGCTCTGGCACAAAAATCTAAGGGAGTTACTTGCTTGTGCCACCCACATCTGCCCTTAGCCATGATGAAATCTTATACGCATAGATTACTACAGACAGTAAAGGGTATTACGATAATCTAGTTTGACTCCACTGCACAACACAGACCAAAGACCTTCACCAATCATTTCTGCATAAAGGCTGTAACACTAAGCTATAATCTGTCATTTAAAAACCACTCTAACTTGATTAGAAGAGCTATCACATCCCCTAATAATAGTTGTTCCAACAGCTAGTTTTCCTTGCTTAAAATCTGTGTATTAAAGTACATAAAATTTCAGCCTGTAATATTTGAATCTCTCTATTCTGCATTGAAGAATCAGAGTTCTCCCACAATTAGATACTGCTTGATTGTGAACTTAGTCTTTTAACCTTCTTTTAAACAGGCTAAATAGACTGTTATTCGTTATGTCCTCATTTTAATGTTCATTTTTCAGAACTCTGATCATTCTTGTAACATTTTTCTAGTTCTCTTCTATTTACCCTTTCTTTGAACTCCTGACCTTAGACAAGAGGACCGTTTTCAAATAATTGTCTCATTTACAGTCACCATTGCAACAAAACATCAATCACTACATGTCCCTCAGGAAGCCTGCTGATAAAAGCACCAGTATGCTTCAATACTAAACCACAATGCTATGAACAAACATTGCACTAAATATTTAAGCCAAGAAAACATTTACCAGAACTTGGGGTAGATTTTCTTCATTATTGCACCCCTTTGGTAATGTCCAACAGCCTATAAATAAGTTTACTTTAAGCAAAGTGCATGTAGCTTAATGCTAGATATAAATGGTATGATTAAGCCCATATATTAATTCTGGTGACGTTATCCTTCAGATATCCAATACTCCTAGAAGCAATGAAAATTAATAATAAGTGTGGTGCTCTCTGGTTGTCTAGTGGCCAAGCTAGAACAGGAACCATGTAAATACATGATAGTTTGAGCTTTAACTAAGTTTGATAAAGTAGAGCCTTGATTTTTACACTAGAATCAACTGACAAAGTTTATAATCTAACTGATCCATGAATGACCTTTGTTTTGAGCTGTGATTCTACAGTCTCATGTGCTTATAGAAGAATGTGTCATACTAATGATGACAAGGATTTCTTTAGATGCCACATCTGTGTTCCACATCGTGATGTAGGTTATGATGAAACTAACCACAGAGATCTCTTCTGCAGAAAAGTGCTGTATCAAATATTTTTCAGCCTTTTCTAGCTCAACATAGGATTTTTATGTCTACAAAACTGCACCCTAAAGATTATCTAAATTATAACATGTCCCTTTACTAGTGTTCCTTTTAATAATGTCGATTTGAAAGGCATCAGATATATCACATTTTGTTGTGGAGTCCTCACATTCAGACCTGCTAGCTGTGGCTGCAGTTTAACAACATGATGAGAGACGTAAAGATATATCTACTGTACCAGATCTTGTAGTACTACATGAGAAAAAGAGAGATAAACCCATACTACTGATAACTACTCCTTGTCAGCTGCATGGAATTCCTAATGTAGCTCAAATGAACTCCAGTGTACCTCTTTTCATATTACTTTCTTCTACTGTCCGGACTCTTCAGGTCTTGACCAATTTTCCAGATTTATTTCTGACAACATCAGAAGTTAGCCATTTAAAGCACAGCCTTAGTGGAAGAAACATTCCGCAAACACACAGATGGCATTTTATCCCTAATATATATATAATTGGTAGGTCAGATAAAAGATGGGGAAAAGGAAATAGATGTTGTCAAATAAATGCAGGGAAGGGAGATAGAGTTATCATTTAAAAAAAGATGATGGTTCTGATGAAGTGCCAAGAAAGGAAGAGAGAGTTCCTGTTATTCATTCAATAATAAGAAAAATATTACTTCCCCTAGAAACTGTATATGGAGTTGGAGAATGAGTGCATTAACAAGGAAGAGTAGATTCAGAGGGGTTAGGTGTTGTGCCAAAGCAGAACTGGTGGGGCAACCTGTCTTTGACCCTTAGTGAACCTTTTTCAAGACTCTTGCTTCTGAGTGATTCCTATTTTGTCACATGTGAAATAATATTTTTCCATGTTAGCAATGTCATAAGCAACTGAAAAGAGTAATTTATAATCCAAGATGTTGGGAAACCTCAAATAAATGATGCCCCCAAGCCTACCTGTAAGTTGACCTAAAGGAAAAAGCCTAGAGATGAGAAGAGGGGTGTTATGCCCTTCAAAGATAAAATGCCTTGAAATTCAGAAGGTGTTTGTAGGAGTGATGGTAAGTAAAAAATAAATCTAAAATGCAATAGCATGAACAGATGCTGGCAAACCAGTCTTTAGAATTGAAGAGGCACAGTGACTCCTGTAGTTCATCCAACTAAGTGCAGTAATTCTCTGGTGAGTTCACTTTCATCTGCCGCCATATACCCACCCAGTCACTTTTTCACTCTCTCTCCTCAAAAGGGAAACAGGAGAATATAAGACAAGAAAGCTCATGGGTCAAGATAAAAACAGAGGGCTCACTCACCAGCTATCGTGATGGGCAAAATCAACTTGACTCGGGCAAAATTAATTCTCTCAGAGGCCACTCCTGCAGCACTCTTCTGCCAACACCTTGCCACAAACATCCAATACAGATTCACTCTAGGTTTGTAGCTGCTTTACAAACAACTAGATGAGTCCTGATCAAGAAACAAATGGTTATTTCTATGTATATCGTGGTTGAGTAAAAAAATGGAAACAATGAGTTACTGCCTTATCTTGAGCCATTGTGCCTCCTGGAGCATCTTAAACAGGATGAATGCTCACAGGCGTTCTCTACCTGGATGTCTTCCATCACCTAGGGAGGCGGATACAGAAGCAGCCATCCAGACGCCTCATCATCTGTACTCTTGGAAGAAAGAGCAGGCTTATGCTGGTGCAGTGATTTGCATGAAAATCCAGAGATTACTAAGTCCTATGTACATCAAGACCTTTTACACTATGATATATAAGGTTGAACACGGAGAGGAGTCTGATAATTTCAGAACCCAGTCACTAAATAAAAGAAGCACATTGTAGTTTGAAAGTAAAAGTTACACTGTGAGAATTACAATGCAATGCAAAGCAGAATCTCTTTCTAGTTGTTGGAATTTTGTAATCAAATTGCATATCAACGTGAATCACTTTTACTCACAGATCATCTGCCTTGGTGCACATATTCAAAGGCTCAACAAAAGGAATAACAAATTCCACCAGATGCCTCCAAACATTTGTTCAGTCCTCTCTGTGTGGTGCCTTGAGCAAACCATGGCATCTCACCTCACTCACTTCTGCTCATTTTCTTTCACATGGTGGCATAATCTTTACTCTACCTGAGACAATCTGATGAGCAGGGGGCATATTCTGGGGTAGAATAGCTGCAGCACAGTGTGACTTTGTGTCATTATTTATGTCACTGCAAACTGTGTTTCAAAGAAGCAGAAAGACAGGTGCCTGATGTGGGATACCTAGATTAGGTTTTGTGGGGCTCCATGTTTGTTTTGGTGTTGTTTTTTTTGTAACTTCCCAGCCTCATTTACAAATTAGACTAGATTGTACTCCTGAAAGGTCTCAAAATCATCAGTCAGCAACAGGCAAGCTTCCCAGTGAAAAGAGAAATAGTGAATCAGAGAGGGTTTTTGGATGAGTATATGTGTTTATGTGCAATGTTTACCAGTCCTGGTTGTTTGAACAAAAAGAAAAGAGAGATCAATTGTTTTAACATGCCTGAGAAGAAGAACAAAGAGAAATTGGTTTAATTTAGGAGAAAGAAGATTCTGGTAGGGTGTTAGGGAAAATTTTGTAGATGATGTGAAGGCAAGAGCCAAACTCAGGACAATGTGTCATCGAGGGCTTTCAAAAAGAGGTTAGGCAAGCATCTGTGAGGGCTAAGCAGCTAATCTGCACCAGTCCCGGGATGTGGCCTAAATAATCCTTTGAAGCCTTCGTCTTTCTTTTTATGATTCACCTTGTGCAAACCATAAATAGCCAGTGTTTAATCTTGACGTACACAGAAAAACTGTTTTTTAATTTGTGTAAATTCAATTACATATTTCAGAGAAAAAAAAAAAAACAAAATTAACCCTCCAAACCAAAGGCTGTTCAACAAAAGGAAAGCACGGACTTTGACAAGTAATACAGTTCTGGGTTCTCATATGTCCTAGACTCACTACATGACTTTTGAGCTGAAAAACATTGTTCTTTATGTAGATCTAAAGCAGGAAATACTCTACCATCTGTCAGACTTTAAGAGCTATTGTTAGACATAAGTACTTGCAATTATATTTGGTGCTGAGATAGTGAGTTGCAGGTGGAGCTGTGAGTTTCTCTTTTTCCCTTCTCCTCAGCAAACTTCCCATTTTCCTCAATCCCTCTTGCAGCAATTTTGTGCCTGTTCCCAGAATCTGAAGTTTAGTGTTACAATTCCCCAGAACACACTACAACACTCAGAATTTCCATCTTGGTACATTTATAGTGTTAAAACCAGTAATATATCTAAGAACCCTAGATTTCTCTCTGATAAGACTGACAGGCTGAGAGAGTTGGGTTTGCTCAGCCTGGTGAAGAGAAGGCTCCACGGAGACCTTATAGCAGCTTTCCAGTACCTGAAGGGGCTACAGGAAGTCTGGGAAGGGACTGTCTACAAAAGCTTGTGGTGATAGGACTAGTGGCAATGAGTATAAACTTGAGAGGGTCAGATTTAGACTACACATAAGGAGGAATTTCTTTGCCATAAGAGTGATGAGGCACTGAAACAAGTTGCCCAGGGAAGCTGTGTCTGCCCCATCCCTGGAGGTGTTCAAGGCCAGGTTGGATGGGTCCTTGGGCAGCCTGGTCTCATGCGAGGTGTCCCTGACATGTCAGCAGGAGTGGAACTAGATGATCTTTAATGTCCCTTCCAACCCAAAATATTCTATGATTCTATGATTTTCTTTCAGATGACTGTAGAACATTATCTTTTCAACCAATTGATAAAACAAGTAAGACAATTCAGTGGCAAAGCGAACTGATGTGTATAATCAAGGAAATATGACAATTTTTCCTTCCAAGTAGATGTGGCAATTTCCAAACCAATTTTGTTAATCAAACAAAACCAGGTGCATGAGCTAAAAACAGATCTGTAACCTTAAATATATTTTGTTCTGAAAAAAAATTGTCTCACTTTTCTTTCTTCCAGAAGAATTTTAAACACTAAGTTAAGTTGAGTTAGAAAATTGCAAGATTCTGCACAAATGAGAACTAGAAACTTTCTGTGTAACAAGGCTAAGCTTTGTAGCTAGTAGTGAAGAGCTATTTACTTGGAGGAAAAATATTAATATCTGCATTATGATAGCCAAAATTGTGTTTGTTCAAGCACCTTATGCTTAGACCTCAGTGAAATAATCATAGGAAAGTCTCAAATTTATTGCTATTTATGTTTAATGTGACAGAAACAAGTGGCTTCTCTATAACTGGGAACTCATTGCCAGGCATGGTAGAAATAGAAAACAAATTTTTGCTAAGGAAAAGAGAATTTAAAAAAAGATTTAGAAGTGTGTATTCACACATATGAGGGTAGCATAAGTTGATTAGAATAAGTGCCTGGAAGAGTTCATCACAAAGAGGTTTTTGTAATACATTATTAAAAAACACATATCAGGCATCTTTGTGTGTCCCCTCACATGNTTGTACTCCTGAAAGGTCTCAAAATCATCAGTCAGCAACAGGCAAGCTTCCCAGTGAAAAGAGAAATAGTGAATCAGAGAGGGTTTTTGGATGAGTATATGTGTTTATGTGCAATGTTTACCAGTCCTGGTTGTTTGAACAAAAAGAAAAGAGAGATCAATTGTTTTAACATGCCTGAGAAGAAGAACAAAGAGAAATTGGTTTAATTTCGGAGAAAGAAGATTCTGGTAGGGTGTTAGGGAAAATTTTGTAGATGATGTGAAGGCAACAGCCAAACTCAGGACAATGTGTCATCGAGGGCTTTCAAAAAGGGGTTAGGCAAGCATCTGTGAGGGCTAAGCAGCTAATCTGCACCAGTCCCGGGATGTGGCCTAAATAATCCTTTGAAGCCTTCGTCTTTCTTTTTATGATTCACCTTGTGCAAACCATAAATAGCCAGTGTTTAATCTTGACGTACACAGAAAAACTGTTTTTTAATTTGTGTAAATTCAATTAAATATTTCAGAGAAAAAAAAATTAACAAAATTAACCCTCCAAACCAAAGGCTGTTCAACAAAAGGAAAGCACTGACTTTGACAAGTAATACAGTTCTGGGTTCTCATATGTCCTGGACTCACTACATGACTTTTGAGCTGAAAAACATTGTTCTTTATGTAGATCTAAAGCAGGAAATACTCTACCATCTGTCAGACTTTAAGAGCTATTGTTAGACATAAGTACTTGCAATTATATTTGGTGCTGAGATAGTGAGTTGCAGGTGGAGTTGTGAGTTTCTCTTTTTCCCTTCTCCTCAGCAAGCTTTCCATTTTTCTCCCTCTTGCAACACTTTTGTGCCTGTCCCCAAAATCTGAAGTTTAGTGTTACAATTCCCCAGAACACAATATAACACTCAGAACTTCTATCTTGGTACATCTATAGTGTTAAAGCAAATAATATATCTAAGAACCCTAGATTTCTCTGTGATATGACTGACAAGCTGAGAGAGTTGGGTTTGCTCAGCCTGGTGAAGAGAAGGCTCCATGGAGACCTTATAGCAACTTTCCAGTACCTGAAGGGGCTACAGGAAGTCTGGGAAGGGACTGTTTACAAAGGCTTGTGGTGATAGGACTAGTGGCAATGAGTATAAACTTGAGAGGGTCAGATTTAGACTACACATAAGGAGGAATTTCTTCACCATAAGTGTGATGAGGCACTGAAACAAGTTGCCCAGGGAAGGTGTGGCTGCCCCATCCCTGGAGGTGTTCAAGGCCAGGTTGGATGGGTCCTTGGGCAGCCTGGTCTCATGCGAGGTGTCCCTGACATGTCAGCAGGAGTGGAACTAGATGATCTTTAATGTCCCTTCCAACCCAAAATATTCTATGATTCTATGATTTTCTTTCAGATGACTGTAGAACATTATCTTTTCAACCAATTGATAAAACAAGTAAGACAATTCAGTGGCAAAGCGAACTGATGTGTATAATCAAGGAAATATGACAATTTTTCCTTCCAAGTAGATGTGGCAATTTCCAAACCAATTTTGTTAATCAAACAAAACCAGGTGCATGAGCTAAAAACAGATCTGTAACCTTAAATATATTTTGTTCTGAAAAAAAATTGTCTCACTTTTCTTTCTTCCAGAAGAATTTTAAACACTAAGTTAAGTTGAGTTAGAAAATTGCAAGATTCTGCACAAATGAGAACTAGAAACTTTCTGTGTAACAAGGCTAAGCTTTGTAGCTAGTAGTGAAGAGCTATTTACTTGGAGGAAAAATATTAATATCTGCATTATGATAGCCAAAATTGTGTTTGTTCAAGCACCTTATGCTTAGACCTCAGTGAAATAATCATAGGAAAGTCTCAAATTTATTGCTATTTATGTTTAATGTGACAGAAACAAGTGGCTTCTCTATAACTGGGAACTCATTGCCAGGCATGGTAGAAATAGAAAACAAATTTTTGCTAAGGAAAAGAGAATTTAAAAAAAGATTTAGAAGTGTGTATTCACACATATGAGGGTAGCATAAGTTGATTAGAATAAGTGCCTGGAAGAGTTCATCACAAAGAGGTTTTTGTAATACATTATTAAAAAACACATATCAGGCATCTTTGTGTGTCCCCTCACATGAGACTCTAAAAAGCACAGACTCTAAGAACCAGAATTATAGAATGATATGAGGAATGCTTTCCTCGCTTCTAGCAAATATCTGGAGAACATTGCTGAGGCCTGATTCACCCCCTTGCTAACTCTATAGGCTTCATTAGAATAATGATTTCTCAAAGGTGCAATGGTGAATAAAATACCTGTGACTCGAGTTTATTAAGGGTTTTGCTCTACTGGTCCTCAAATATAGCTGCTAAACCAGACCTTCACTCTAAGTTTAATTTTTCTAGCAGAATGCAGCTGCTCAGAAATATCAAAGGAAGTTGAGCATAAGCATCACCAAGGACTGAATTTGGGTTTTATATAATCATAATTTACTTCATTAATTTCAGTTTAGAACAACAAAGATTAAGCCATTTTGCAATATTTGATTTTGTATTCTACAATGTGAATGCAAAAGATTTGACTTTCTCCTGAATCCTTACACAGATGTAGACACAGGTAAGGTTTTACTGCTCAAGTATAAATGGTTACAAGAGGAGGAGGAGGAGAACATAAGGCTTAGAACAATAAGCATGATAATGAGCAGTCTGGATTCTGACTATACTCACTGCCAACTGCTTTTATGTGCATTATCAAATCAAAAGGAAAATGTGCTAAGGGGAATAAGGATGAATCAATGCATGGAAAACTGAGGACAGCACAACACATACTTAGGTCCTCTGGCAACTGCATTATTTAGATTTAAGATTGGAAAATGATCTGTCTGCATAATTTCACTAAAAATCTCAAAACCAAAGAACATTTCATTTCCTTACTTTATTACTTCAGTCAGTGTGTGGAAACAGTAACATTAGGACTACAAAGGATAATTTTTAAATAATTATTATTGTTTAATAAGATATTTTTTAATGTACACAGCTAATCCTGTTCAAGAGATGGAGAATAAAATGTAGGAATGGAACTGGTAATTAAGGTTGATGTTCCCTGAGATACAGAGGGAATGCATATTAAAGCAGTGATGGAACATATCCTTTCTAAAAGACATCTTGGATGTGCCATGAGACCACTGGTGAAATCCTGTGTGTGCACAGTCTGTTTGGACAAACAAGCTTTGCATGTGAAGACTCTGCTGTAAATGTTAGCAGATGTCGGGTTTCATCTCCCGTGCCTAAAAAACCTGAAAGCTGTTTGAAGCTGAGGCCCCTCAGCAGACGTGTCCTTGTATGATCTCACCTGATAGATGCAGGAATTAATGTATTATGAGGTTTTTTGCTTATCCTCCTTGCAAGATGTACACGTGGAAGTTCCCCAAGTGCCTGCCTTTCTCTTTATTCTCTGCCATGACCTGGAATGAGCTGCAAGGACAGTTTGCTGCGACTCACAAAGTGGCCATTCCTCATTCTCCCTTTACAGCAAGAATCAATCCAGGCAGAACAGAGTTCACAGCCATTACTCACGCAAAACCATATGTAACTATTTTAATATCTCCCTTCTCCCATCCACTCTTCAGGGCTGTAGAAGATCTCTCTTCCAGTTCTTGAGCTGACCTGCTGCCTGGCCTGACAGCCTTGCCGCAAGCTTCATACCTGCGTGTGCCTGCAAGCCTCTCACTAGGTTCTGTCAAAACTGCTCCCTGACCAATATAATTACATATTTGCTGGGCCACAGAAATTATGATTTTCTTCCTGCTTCAGACTGAGCACTAGAGAGTTCAGGGCTAAACTCAGGTCTCCCCTTTCTTTTCATGAATGATGTAACACATTAAGTTCCTGGGTTAAACTGTACTCCAGACAAATTGATATTTAAATTATTCTTTTCAGAGAGGAAGATTTTCTGCCTGTGAATGAGAGCGGCTCTCCCCTGCCAGATAGCCCTTCAGAGTCATGGTTGGAGCAAAATCATGAGAAAGAAGGTTCAATTTTCTTCTTCAGAGAACTTGAGTACAACTTCTACACTCAATTTAATCCCCAATATTCCTGTAAATACCAAGGAAAGAGAGGTACTCTCCTGGAGCCCAATTAGCTGCCTGTCACCTGAGAAAACCTCTCCACCCCACACACACACTCCACCCCACACACCCCGCCCCATTTTTTCTAACAGATACATACTTAGCATGCACTTTTTGCAGACACTTACTCATATTCTCCCACTCTCGCTATTTGAGAATTTATGAATTACACCAGAGGTGTAAAATTTGAGCACTGTGATGCCCATGCCCCTTTATGGAGTTGGCTGTAAACAAGGGATGCCACTTAACGATGCCCATGAGTGTCACCACTGCATTTTACAAAACATTCCCATTTTAAAGTTGAAATTCATGCATTTATTTGTCTATACATTTTTTTTCTTGCAGCACTCTCTGTAGTGTGTGATTGAAGTATTTACTAAGGTGACTAGAATTGTACCCTTAATTGAGTCTTGCTTAGTGACCCAGGAATACAACTTATGTAGGGTTGACTATGCACTCCTGAGCTAGCAAGAAACTTGCATGCAAGAGCACATGACATAAAAAAGCTCTGAAGCAAAAAGTTTCAGAATAGAGCTCTTAACGGGTATGTTTCCTACAGGCAGCGCTTGGCATTGCCTTTGTTTAGTAAAGTCTCATGATCTTACAGAAAAAGAATTTAGCTTCTAAGCATTTGGCCTGTTTAGAAATGCAAATATCTTTGTCTCTGGCATTTCTGATGGCTTGTCAGATTTAGGTTGCTGTAGTATGTGAAAAAATATTCAGAGAAACGACCTTCTTTTCCTTTTGTTAATATGATATCCCTACATTATCTCTCTTGTTCTAGTTTTCATTTCCTTTTGAGTCAAGACCAATTACCCTTGCAGCTTGCCAGCTGAATGCAACTATATTTCAGGGTACTGCTCACCTCTTTACACACCATAGTGCTCTGAAGCACAAATGCACACATGGCTCATCTCCCAATTGACAGTTCTTGAATAACTGCAGTACAAAGATAATTTTTGTAGTCATATTCTACAGGCTATGTCTAAAATTACTCCTAACTCTGTTCGTGCCCTCAAATCTCAGAAAGCTAAAGTGGATTTTGATCCACTACTTGGGAAGGGGATAGTTTTGTCTTCGATATATCCTTGTGCTATTTGTCAAATCATAGAATCATAGAATCACCAGGTTGGAAAAGACCCACCAGATCATTGAGTCTAACCATTCCTATCAAACACTAAACCATAAAAAACAATTTACAGAACCTCTCTGATTAGGAAAGAAGGCAGGATTGTAAACTCTCTCTTCTTTCATTGCCACCAGCTACTCAAATAATGTTTTTTACAATGATGTAGTTGGCACCACATCTGTTCCTACCAACTTAAATACAATTTGTCCCAACATAAGGAGTAATGCCTGTAAAGCGGTTCAGCCTGTGAATTATGATTAAGGACATGTTTACCCCATGCTGTGGCACATGGTATGGAGATTCCTGAGGTGCCACTGACATCCAGTGTCCCACTTCACCATTTTTCTATGATTTTATCCCTTTTCACAGATCAACTAAGCTTTCTGAGTAATCATCTCTTCATACAACTGTGTGGCTGGTAAATTGAAGGACGCTGCAGGTTCCCTCCTGGTTCCTGCCCTCCTACAGCGCTAAACAATGACATAAGGAGATGGAAAGCAACATGTCCTTCTTCAGTTAGGTTAGGGAGCCTGTCTCCTTCAAAAGGCTTTGCTTCACAGCCCCAGGCTATGAGTTCCTTTCCAGTAACTATCCTTAGTATCTTTCCTTAGTAGTCTAGGGGAGAAGTGATGGATGCTGCAGCTTGCTTGGTTGGTATTGGAATTTGGTCAGGGTGTTGATGTTGGTTATTTTCATAAAGGTTTTACAAAAAGATTTAGGAAAAATTAAGATACTGCAGTGAGAGTGGAATTTACTCGGTGAAATTCATTACTAGTGCAGCTCCATAGAAATATCCCAGCAGGGAATTTGGCCCACAGCTTTTTTGAAATTCAAGAGTTTTCAGAAGCTTCTGGTGACAGAGAAAAGATAGTTAAAGGGAACAATGAAATAATAGCTGTCTAAAGCCAACTAGAAATTGCCTTTGATATCAGAATCCATCTGTGCCAATAAGTGAAACCAACTGGGGAGCAGATGAAACAAAAAGAAATAAAAGTGTCATGACTACTGGTGGACAAGTAGATGAAATTCAATTAGCTTAGCTTGAAACATGCATTCACCATTGTCTACAAAGCTTAATATTTCCCCCTCAATACTTGGGTGGAAATTGTTCTACACATCCTGTCCTGAGAATAAAATTTCTGTTTTTTTCTATTGGACTTGCCCCACAAAATCTCATATATTATTATTACAGCTTGAAATCTTATTTCTGTATACTGAGAAACAGCTTCCATACCTATCAGGGCAAGATGAAAGTATTTGCATCATGTAGTAAATGTATATACTTATTCTATCTGAGCAGTAGTACTCTTTACTATACGGAACATGGGAAATCTATAAATGCTAATTCTGTAGAGGCTTCTAAACCAAATTTCTGAATCTGTGCCCTCTTGAATGTTTTCTCCTCATCTTCTTAGCTCTGAATTTTGTGCCCTAAAATGATTGCTGTAGTATTATGTAACAGGCATTCCTTCTTGAAGCTAACAAAAAATGCCTCACTAGCTGTTGATGCCACACATTCTTTTGAAAAATGACATTCTCTTCTTAATAATGATCTTCTCAGCTGCATTTTAGAAGATAAAAATATAAAGCAATCTCTGCTTCAGTAATTATGATCTACTTCTTTTTCATATCTTCTTTTTAGTAAAATACTTTCACCCATGCATATGATTAAAAAAATCAGTTTGCTGATCAATTGGCTTTAAAAATGTCACAAACTTTTCATCAAGAAATGTACAACAGATGAGACTGAACAGAATTTGCACTGAACAATTAACATATTATTTATTGATACAACATTTAATTAAAATTAAAAGTGCTGATGGCAGGGAACGAGTACTAAATACTTTTTTATCACAACAAAGGATTCCCTGAAATGATTTTCAAAAGCCAATAAACCATAACAATAGAAATTGGTTAAAATCCAAGCAAGAATTAATGTATAATCCAAGAGACTGAATGTAGTGCTCCTTGCTTAGGATCAGGTGCAATGAACCAGGATTTTCAAAAACTATTGTCTAAACTTTCTCTCTTTAGTCAAGACTGAGTATGCCTAAATTCCAAGCATGAGTTTCTGCCATGATTACAGAGCAGCTGTTTCTGAAATCGACCAATGCCTACATTGTAAGCCAGCATCTGCTAAGTTGTAGCCATGTTTTTAGGTGGTCTCCCCCTCAGAGCACTGTGGCTTGTTTAGTTAACATTGGTGAAATCTAGCTTCTGACAAAATCATTACAAAATTTACTCTTAGTAAAGAATAAAACCAAAGGCAGAAATATGTCTATTGGGTACTAACACTATAAACTCAAAGGAAAAACACTAGTTTAGAAACCTTGGTATCTCATACAAAAATCTCTGCCAACAAGTGACTTATTAGTCATCAGAATTTTTCATTCCAGTCTTCCTACTGTTAGTCTTATTTGCATTTTAAAGAACTTTTTCAGGAAAAAATAATAGAGATGGGGGCTTTGAGTCATATGGTTTGGGAGGAATTTTCCCAACACTGGTGTTTCCCATTTCCCATTCCAAAAAAAAAAGGAAATACTATAACTGTGAAAAATGCTGACAGAATGGGAAAACAGTGTTGAAAACTAGGTCCAGTTCTCCTGCTAGGTAGTCAGTGGTGAAAAGGGTTTCTTCTTTGTCAATTAGGTTTTTTTTTCATTCAAATTCCTTCGAAAGCTGAATATAACCTGTGTTGTGGCATAGAGGAAAATCTTTCCCGTTTGTCAGTATTACAGATCATAGAATCATAGAATAGCCAGGTTGGAAGAGACCCACGGGATCATTGAATCCAACCATTCCTATCAAACACTAAACCATGCCCCTTAGCACCTCATCCACCTGTGCCTTAAATACCTCTAGGGAAGGTGAATCAACCACCTCCCTGGGCAGCCTGCTCCAGTGCCCAGTGACCCTTTCTGTGAAAAATTATATATGACCCTTTCTGTGAAATGACCCCTTCTGTGAAAAAGATACTAGTAAAGAAAACAAAACATCCCTGTCCTTTGCAACAACTTCTGGTGTCCTTGAAATCTGCTACTACCTATCACAAAACTCTGTGCACTCCCTTCCAGCAAAACCCTCTATCAGCTTTGTCATACAGTTCTCACGCAGAGGAGGCATCAGCTGCGAAAGCAGTTGAACACAGTACGTGTGTAAAAATAAACTCTACCTTTACAATACAAGAGCTTTTTTCCTTTCTCCTCTCTGAGCCCCAGAATACAAATTCAAGTACAATGATGGATCATTTCTAGAGGAATTATGAGTAGTTGTCCCATGCAAAATAAATGCTCACTAACAGTGTATTTCTGTTTCATGAATGAAGGATATTTTCTCCTCTACAGTCTCTTCACAGGATTTTCTAATCAATACCATGAGGCTATATTGCAGCAAAAGAAGGCTGCAGCTGTGAATTCTTCGGTGTTTCCCTATGTAATTTTGGAAGAACCAGTAACATAAGAATTGCATTTTGTGTTCACGTATGCTGAATCTATTTGTTTCTACCAGACAGTATAAATTGCAGTCATCACTCCAGGAAAACGATAGTTATGTTTTTATATAGCCTGGCTGATCTAAGAACTAATTTTCTCAACTCTTCTGGGGGTTGGAATGTCATGTACTGGTTTCCAGCAAAGACATAAAGCTTTTCTAAAAAGCTAGAGGAAAATCCAAGAAGTCTGCACTGGAACTTGCTTGTGTTTCTGAGTTCTAACATCAGGTAATTCAATTGCAATGCAGGAGTCGTCTCATTGAAATGAATAGGAGTCTGTAAATGCCAGCTTACAGTCTCTTTGCTACTTTATTCTCTTGCAGTCGCTACACTTTTGCAGGGAGGCTGTGGAACAAGGAAGAAATGTAAGAAACCTAAAGTAAGAAAAAGGGAAAGGAGCATTCATTATAAAAAGTAAACTGATAATTAATGGGCATTAGAGAGAGGCAGTCATAGGCCCATAAAACCAATATCCCATTATTGAGGAGGGCAATTCAGTTACAGAGTCAGTGCAGAGACAATTATATTCTTCCCAGGGAACCTCAAGGCTATTAATGGAAATATTTACCTGACTCTGTGTATGCATGATTGCTCCTTAAAAAAAGAATAAAAATGGAACTTAAAGCCAAAAAAAACCTTTTAAAAGCACATGACAAATATATGCACATATTAAATAGATCTAAGGGGGCATTTTACAGTTTTAACAATGCCAAAAAAATAATATAGTTATCCTGAACTGTACTTTATTTCCCACAATAATATTATTTAATCGTTTTGGTTGAATATTCAGCCAGTCTATAACAAAAGCACTCATCATTTGTTTTGAGCACTGAAGGTTTAAAAATGGCTATTTCTGATATTTTAATACTGGGACATATGTAGTTCTCATTGTAGGATGTGCAATTTCTTGGGAAATAGTTATAAAAATAACTTCAAAGAACAGAAACAGAGTACACTGATATAGAACACTCATGAATGCAGTTTTCTGGATACATGTAGACAAAATGTTGACATTTATCATTCCAGAGTTTTTTCCACATTCAGACAATTTGTCATTAGATGTATCCTGAGGAGTAATCTTGCTTCTAGGCATTGAACTGGCACATAAGAGACCCCAAAACAGAAACTGCCCCAGAAACATCAAAATCAAAATGCGAGTGCTGCTCCCAGAATCACAGCTCCCACGGAGATTAGAGCCTCCTTCCCAGTCTGTTCCACAGACAGAAAGAGGATTTGCACTGAATATCTGCGAATAACACTAATCAGGAAAATATATGGCAAAGGTTTTCCTCTAAAAACCATTCTAGCCTTTAGTTAGAACCATAGAATCATTTAGACTGGAAAAGATCATCATGTCCAATCCTAAACATAACAGTCAAGGTCAACACTAAACCATGTCCCTAAGCACCACATCTATATCTCTTTTAAATACTTCCAGGGATGGTAACTCAACCACTTCTGTTGGCAGCCTCCTTCAGTGTTTGACAACCCTTTCAGTGAAGAAATTTTTTCCTAATATCCTACCTAAGCCTCTTCTGGTACAAGTTCAGCCCATCTCCTCTCCATCCACTGATTGTCACTTGGGAAAAGAACCAACCCCACTGATAAACCATCAGTTCTGTAATATCTTCTGTAGATACATAAAAGAGAAAACTCAAAGTTTTTATGGCTAATTCAGGGTACAAGAGTCTGGAAAAGCTACAGAAGATTTATATAAAGGCAGACATTGACAATGCATACTGCAACTCCCAAATTTTTAGTCATTTAAAGCAAAACCAGAGCACAGATAAGCTCCTTGTCAAGCAGCACCTCAGTGACTATTCTCAAGTTTTATTATATGTTTTTCTAACAATAATGAACTAGGATTTCTGCAGCACTTTTTTTTTTGTTCTTAGTTTTCAAAAAGATTTATGAAGTAATGTTGTGCATATCCTATCATGAAATAAAAAAAGGTAAGAGGTTGAAATTACAGGTTCAAAGTGCATAGCACACTGAGCTAGGTGTCAGCAATAGCACTAGATATGAATCCTTGTCCAGGACCCAATAACATTTCTGTTTGCTATTAATTTCTTATAAAATAGGACTTTATTACTTTTTTAAATTTCTAGCAATTTTACACCATTGGAATAGTACCAAAGACTAAATAAAAGTGCTGGCATTTTTATGGGTTTTTGAAGCCCCCATCACAACAGAACAGGAATTGAAACAGTTTTCTGTAGTTTCTGAAGTCATGTGGGAGCATGAATTGTACCAAGTACCTCTGGAGCTTCATTAAACACAGTAGAGGTGGGCGGAAAGAAAGGATTTGGTTTGATAACTAAAGAGAACAAGCATATTTATCAACTGTAGCAATAGGTGCTATATGAACAAATCTAGTGAGCAACAAATGTAGCTCACATGTCGATGGCGCTGTTGATTCAGTAATTCCTCACCCAGGTGAGCTTCAGCTGCATCTGTGGTGTCCACAGACTGAAGACTGCAGTGAGCAGGTGCAGCCTGGCTTTGCTACAGCCTGGCTTTGCTCACACCTCAGGAATCTTGTTTCTTTCTTGGGTGGACACTGAGAGAAAATAAGTACTTTTTGTTGTATTCATGCAAGCTACATCAAGGAGTATAACTATGGTGAGAACATTTCTAGCCCTGTGAAATATTTAGTGGCAAACAAATAACAAACCTTATAACTTACATGGGATATGTAACTGTATTTTTATGCCCTACAATAGGATCTGCGTCTTAACTGCAGAGAAAACCGACATTTTGAAAATAAGAAAAACATTTGTAATTCCAGATGTGACAACATATTCATGAATTCATCAGCTAGCATCTGATCTGCATCTGAAATGTGCCAGAAGGTTGAGGGAGGTGATTCTCCCCCTCTACTCTGCTCTCATAAAACCTCACTCGGAGTACTGTGTTCACTTATGGAGTCTTCAACATAAGGACATGGATCTGCTAAACTGAGTCCAGAGGAGGGCCATGAAGATGGGAGCACCTCCCATACAAGGGAAGGCTGAGAGAATTGAACTTGTTTAGCCTAGAGAATAGAAGGCTCTGGGAAGACCTCATAGAAGCCTTCCAGTACTTAAAGGGAGACTACATGGAAGATGAGGGGCTCTTTACCACAGAGTGCAGCTGTAGGACAAAGGGTCCTGGGCTAAGTCTAACAGCATGAGGTTTAACATGGCCAAATGCCGAGTCCTGCACTTGGGGCACAACAACCCTATGCAGAGCTACAGACTGGGTGAGGTCTGTCTGGAGAGCTGCCAGGAGGAGAGGGACCTGGGGGTGTTGGTCAACAGCCGGCTGAACATGAGCCAGCAGTGTGCCCAGGTGGCCAAGAAGGCCAATGGCATCCTGGCTTGTATCAGAAACGGTGTGACCAGCAGGTCCAGGGAGGTTATTCTCCCTCTGTACTCGGCACTGGTGAGACCGCTCCTTGAATACTGTGTGCAGTTCTGGGCCCCTCA
>WAAB01022972.1:79019-105469 GCA_013389865.1 Piaya cayana
GATTCACCTTCCCTGGAGGTGTTTAAGGCACGAGTAGACAAGGTCCTGAGGGACATGGTTTAGTGTTTGGTGGGAATGGTTGGACTTGATGATCCGATGGGTCTCTTCCAACCCAGTGATTCTGTGATTCTGTAATGGCTTTAAACTGAAAGAGGGTAGATTTAGATTAGATATTAGGAAGACATTTTTTCCTGTGAGGGCAGTTAGGCACTGGAACATGTTTGCCAGAGAAGTCGTGGATGCCCCATGCCTGGAGATGTTCAAGATCAGGTTGAATGAGGCTCTGAGCAATCCAATCTAGTGGAATGTATCCCTCTTCCTGGCAGGGAGCTTGAAATTGGTTGATCTTCAAGGTCCCTTTCAACCCAAACCATTCTATGACTATGATTCTATGATCCTCTGAAATGCCACTTATATAAAGGGACATGTACCTTCATGCAAAAAATAAATGAGGTATGAAGTAACATGTGTGGTCAGAATCCCATTTCTCAGGCTTTAACTAAAGTTTTCAGTAGTGTACAGAAATATGCTCATTTCCTTGTTATTTTTATCCTGCTTATGAAAACTATGGTATAAATCATGACTTTGTGCTTTACAATCTATATTCTTCACCACTTCAGAGTCAGTAGGTCACGAAGACATATTTGACTTGCTGGACATAAATATAGTTTGTTTTATTTGGGGAAAAAAATATCAAAAGCAATATTTTGGCTGGAGTCCTAAGGAAAATGCCTGTGAAATATTTTTATGTATGTGCCTCTACGGTGCTAAGGACTTGGGATGTGGGGGAGGCAGGAGAAGGGAATGTGCTGTAGGGGTCTCTAGTTACTAAATTAGTTCTAAACAAAGAAAATATTTGTGTCTTGCACCCATCTGAATGTGAGTTAGACAGAATTTACACACAGCAGATAGAAAAGTTTTAGAGATTTGGAGAACTAAATGGCCTAAGGAAGAGAAAAGCAAATTTTGCTTGCCTATAGCAATGTATGTGCATCTTTCTATAGATCATTATTTTGATGCTAAACAATTAATAGATTTTTCCTTTTGTTTATTATTAGGAAGAGAAAGGCCTTAGAGTCATAGGTTTATTCAGATTGGAAGGGACCTCAAGATGCCTCTAGAGCAGTCTCCTGCTCAAAGCAGGGTAAGCTATGAGGACAAACCAAGCTAACTCAAGGCATTACCCAGGCAAGTCTTGAAAACCTCCAAGGACAGACAGCACACCCTTTCTGGGCAACAAGATGTTTTATTATATGACATATGAACCTTCAGGGATAAGCAAGTGTATTGAGTTAATTGAGTTGTGCTTGATTAACCAGAGAATGAAATAGTTAATTTATATCCAAAAGTCCTAATGACTCAATATGTTTATTCTTAATGTTTATTTTTGCATTACCAAAATAGAAAAGGAACAGCTATTCCTGTAACATATCTTTTCTGTTCATTTGTTTCACCTCTGAAAGGAAAGCAGGGGGAAAAAAAAATATTTTTGTCATTAAGTAATAGTAACAGTTGCCACAACAAAAATCTAGTTAACATAGAAAAAATTTATGACACTTTTCAAAAACATTGTAACCTAAGGGCAGTCTGAACCTATGTGGTGATCGGTTATCCCAATTTGAAGATGGTAGAATTATGTAAGAATGAACTGCTGCTGAACTCTTTCTCCAGGGACAGGCAGGTTTTTTTCTTCCACATTTACTGCATGACTACTTTTTAAAATTACTTCTACCTACTTTTTTCCTTTAGTACCATATTGGGGGACAATGCCTTCCTTTAATTATGAAAAGTCTGCCAGAGTTTAACACTGACTGGCATTTCTGAAGGTTGGAAGGAAGCCTCCTCTGTACAAAATGTTCACCTGGCATTCAAACTCTTTCTATGGTCATCACTTTGCCTGAAAACTATACACAGTTGCTCAATAGCCCAAAATATTTGTTCCCAACAAACTAATGTTGCAACCACGTATATGTTATTTTTTGACTCTAACACATTTACTTTTCATTGGGTATCCAGGTAATTTCTGGATTATTGAAGACATAAATTCAATAATTCAAGGGAAGTAAGCTTCAAAGTGTGAGAAAAGGATAATCTAGTGATCCACATGGTATCCTGAGATGCTTGGCAGGTACTAAAACAAATGGGAGATAGTAAAGATCCCTGGGTTTATTTATGATTTTCTGCCTTGACCCATAAATGAAATCAGCTATTTTTGTGACTAGTTTTGGGGGGTCTTGGGTCAATTATTCTTTTAGTGGTACTTCTGAACTTCTGATTTCCACACTTTGCCACCCTTTTGGGGTGTAACCCATAGGTCAGTGTTGTGTCCAGAGGGTAACTGTTCAATACATGGAGAAAATAGGCATCTAGAAATGGAAGTGTGAATCCCAACACTGGTGACTAAAAATGTACAGTCCTTACAAAACAGTAGAAACGCCAGTGGCTCCTCACTGAGAGGGAGTGCTTTACCTTTTTGTTATTCTGCACACTTCAAGGTGTGTGGCCTACCTACAAGAGAAAGACAAGTAAAGGAAAGAAAAATCCAGTTTTTATATCCTGATAGGATTCATTTGCAAGTTCTGTGGACAGAACTTTATACATTGGAGCTAGGCAGGGATGTGAGAATCAATAGTGGATTTGCAACTGGAAGTATCCACATAAAAGATTTACCTACCTTAATGCCATTAATCTTTCGGTTTCTCACCAGCAAAAAGGGCATGATTGTACCTCCATAATGCATAAAGACATTGACAGACTGAGCATAACAAAGGTTATGCAGCATTTAGATAATGCAGCTCAGCGCTGAGTGCCCATAACCCCAGGCCCCTGGGCTGCCCAGGATCCAGGAGCCTGGAAGTCTCGGCTTTCTGGCACCTTATCCAGCAGCCTGCCCAGGAGCCAGCCAGCCAAGCCAGTAAGCAGTCATGCCACCAGAAGCTGATTAAAGATCTCCTGGCTTCCATTATATACATTCTTCAAGGAAAGATCAGATTTCACCAATTTGGTATTTTTTCTGACAGAAAAACCTACCATCCAGGAATCTTTAATCACTTCTATTGCTAATTGTGTTACTAAAGCAATGCATTATGTTCCCCTGATGTACCACATGCCGAATCAAAAGTAGTGGTCTGATAGATTGACTAGAAGTCTCTCTTTAATCATCAACAGAAATTGCTGCTGATGTCAACAAATCAGCATCAGCCTTAGTAAGTGAACTTTTATAGACAGTTCAAAACTGCAAACAAGCAGTTTTCTGTGATAAAACAGTATAGCTTGGAGTGAGTCAAGAACTCTTATCATCACTGCTGTTACTCTGCTAGAGGTACTTACATATAGCGTAACACTGCATTGAAGCACCTCACAGGTAATCTTCTGGGGAATCCTTCCAGCACATCTGGGAAAAGGGGGAGCACTATACACCCTTTGGAGATCTGATACTGTGACATATAAGGTAAAGGCACAGCAAGTGGTGTGCATGGCACTGAGTTTGCAAGCAGGGAATGATTTAAAGAGAGTAAAAAGGGAACAGAAAGACAGAGTGAGAGAGTCTGCTATGATGTGGAGTGATTCAACAGGCACATCTTTTCAAACTCTTAACATTTGCTGGACACTTCAAATTGCTTCTCACAGTACAGCTAAGCAGCTACACACACTGCACCAAAATCTGGTAAGGGGCACATCTGGCGGTCTCAGAAACGGTATCCCCACCACAGACAATATTAAGCTCTTTCCTTAGTTCAATTGTGGCCCTTTCTTTTAAAGTTTAGCTGGAGTGGCAGTATTTTTTTCATGATTTCTCATCTTCCTAGTATTTGACATGTGTCTGCTTTCCAGACAGAGAATGTCCTTGTGGAATGAGAGTGTTAGCCTACTGAGAGATAGAAAGCTAGATCAAATAAAACATTTATGTGCCCAAAGGAAAGGCATTTTAGCTGCATCACCTTTATAAATAGTCTATTGGTGAAAGCACTCGGTGAGGAAGTGGAAGACTTCAGTATTAATTTCTTATTCCAACAGACTAGGTTGAAAGGGATGCTGTGCTGAAAGTGTTCTGTTACAGAGGAAATAATTTGAAATGTTGGGTCAAAGGCAGAGAACAAAACCAAGAGAAGCATGTCCCTGCAGCCTAGGGTTAGCCTCTCTATTAAGTGTGCTGTTCATCTCAAAGCCAGTCAAGTTATTATTTCTCTGACTCTTGTCACTTACTAGACATCACACTGACATACCTACTCTTAGGGATCTGCCTTTTAATCTGAGGACACTTAACAGAATTAATGGAGGGAAATATGAATCCTCATTTCTTTCCTGTTGTCAAGAGGGTATACAGCTTTCTCTGTCAGCAGAGAGCTATCAGGAAATAGTACCATGCAAAATGAATGACTGCTGTTCACCAAAATGCTCAAATACAACTGACTGATTTTGACGAAGCAGGCAGCGATATTTGATTTGTGTACTTTACATTCAGGTCCTTTAATAAAGCATTTTCCTTAAGAGATACATATAGACAAATATAATTAAATGCCGGTTTACTTTTCATTAGATTTTTCAGAAGTATAGTAAATTTCATTATAGAAGAATACCATTTGCTGTCAGAAAAGCTCTTTTTTCTACTGTAAACAGTTTCATCAGTACAGTCTATTAAAAATGAAGATTCCAATTTTTTGAATCAATTTCTGTTTTCCAAAAGAAAAAAAGGAGGGGGGAGGTAAGGAGACTGGTATCACAGTAAGATGTTAAGCTAGGAGTAAAACACCAGGTTTCAATTCCTATTGTTTTTCATGCCTCTGTTGGTTTTCTATTTTTTTTTTTAACCCTGAGAGTCCAGCCATCTTTCTCTACCTTATCAATTGTTGTGCAGTTGAATTTAAAAGTGTTTGGGATAGTGTAGTGTAACACAGTGTAGTGAAGGACATGTGCAAGAGGAAAGATAAACTACTTAAAATGTCTCCTGTCATACTCTAAGGGCTGTCACTTCAAACAAAAGCAATGAAATAACTGTAATTATTACCTAAATTCAGGCCAACCACAGTAGTCACTGTGAGTGGAAGATATCCCAGCCTTACTCACTAAACCAATAGCAGAGTTATCCAGCCACTGGAGGTTCAGGCATCCAGTTATAGCCACCTGAATGTAGACTCTCTCAGCAATCTGACACTATATGCTTCCTTGAGAAGTAGTATTTCTACTGTTTCCATACTACATACCTTTGTCAGTATTTCTTAGATGTTCAAAGTAATTGGGAAGCCACAAAATTAAAGCCAGTTCAGTTACTAGAATGGGATCTGGGGAAATTTCACCCATGATGCTTCAAACTGCTGATTACTCCTTTCTCATGTCTTAAGTATTAGACTTTCTCATTTCTGTCCTGAACTAGAGATGTGCAGGATGTATAATCCAAATGGATACTTTTGGCTAAAACTAAACTATATTCAGTGCAGCATGATGTACACTACATGGCCTTTTGTGCCCAAGTGCCAAACTGTACTTTTAGCTTAATTTCAAGGACAAAGGACAAACTCAAGCTTAGTGCTGAACACTGGAATGAGCAATTTCTTACCCCTACCTTCTCCTGTGTCATCCTGTGTCATCTCCTGTGTACAGCCAAGCTGACCCACAGATTTGGAAGGCAAATTAGTATTTGCTATTGTGCAATGAAAAATGCAAATTCTGGCACTTTACTTGTCTGCAGTACAAAGAAAGTAAGTAAACACTAATTCTTTCAGTGCTGTGCGTAGTCATTTCCTCATGCACCATTCCTTCTAACCCCCCCTCAACCAGAGCTTTTTCTCTGAAGCATCTACCTTCTGCTCACCAAGGTCATAATGAGTAACCATGAAAACAAACTCACAGATAGCATCTGGCCTTCATTTTGCACAGCTTGTAGATGTTCTCTCCTTCTTGACTGTAGCCATAGTTTTAAGCTCAGAACACTCTACTGAACTGCATGTTGTTACTGAGATTTCCTACAAAATCTTTACACTTCTCAAATGCTGTTCTAACCAATATCAGTTTTCATACAGCAAGAAAATAAAACAACAGTTTTCATCACCAAACCCCAGATGCAATCTGATAATGCACTTCACACAGTTTATACTGAAAAGAAAAAGTAGGGTTTGTTGCTCTGGTTATATAGTAAAAAACTCCTTGGCCCGCACTTTCTATGGCTTTGAACAGTAATTAAAGTTTAGTAGAGAGGATTACTTTCTTTCAGGTCTTGTACATTTATGCATAAATGTTTGCTTACCTTCCTTAGGTACATTTACTGAAAAAGAGGCAATGTCTAAGGCAGCTCCTAATGTCCTTGCCCATACTGAGTAGTTCCCTGATTCACAAGTAAATTCTGCTGAAGTTTTCTGGTGAAGTATTCACAAAGGGCAATACAACTCAATCCAGGCAAAGCTGGAAGACACGTAGTCTTTCATCTCAGGTCTAATTCTCAGAAACTACCAGTGTTCTTCAAGCAACATGCCTCTTGTGAAAAGAGACTGCACAGAGCAATAAGGTCCTGATTGTTACATTAGACTGATTTAAAGCTGTGATCCTGTCAAATCTCCTACATATAAAGCCCTTTCCACCTGCCCCAAGCCTGCAAGAGGCTGATTCTGTGGTTCTCACTCATGCAGAACACCCACAGAAGAGGGATGAAGGACAGCAGCACTAAGCTTCATCCTAGCCAAGTTGTACCCTTCAATATTTCAATAACAAACCAATGGTGGTACTGTTCAGAAAACTGCTTTTGAAAATAAAACATTAATTTATCATTGTAGACTGAGAGAAAACTTTCTTCATGGTGAAATGAGTAAGTGAACAGTTAAAGATCAGGTGCTTGCTGTTAAAATCAATAAGGCTTCATAGCAACATTTCATTCTTCCATGACAGTAAAGTGACTGTTTCAACCAGTTCATCAGATGTGATCATAAAATATCTTCACCATTTCTCTTAAGCAAAAGCTGCATTGACTGGTTTTTTTTTCTGTATATGCTATTAGCCAACTAACAGTGGAAGCACAACCACAGTGAGAGTAGCAGAGCTGACAACTTTTTATGAAAAGTTAACACCACACAATATGTTACAAACAAATTCCAGTCTTCAGCTATTACAAGGAATAAGAGAACACTGTAATTAAAAAACAAATCAGCCCCATTTTACTTCCTTGAAGCATATTCAGTAGTAATATTAAAAACAATTTTTATAGAAATCCTCTGTATTCACTAATTTAGAGGGAAATGCACTTAAAAGAGTGTATACTGCACAACTTTATTGACAACTATTACTTTTTATCTAGCTCAGAAGAAACAAGATCCTCTTGAGACATTGAATCAGATGAATAACTGTGATGAGAAAAAAATTAAAAGCACAGAAAATTCTCTGGGTTTAAGTATGCTGCTGCACATAGATGTTCAGTATCTGCATCAATCCCTTTTAGACATTTGAAAATGTAAAACAAAAATAGAAGCATTATTTCCTTTATGTTTATAATGACCACAGGATAATTTTATAGCAAAGAAATTACTTTTAAGGCACATCAGTCATTCCATATATACTTCACCTTCACTAAAATCTGAATGTCAATTAAATTCCACTTCCATAGCCTTCTTGAATTCTACAAGGGAAAACAAAGGGAAAGGATTGTTTATAGGCAACAAATCTCATTTCAAAAGCAGCACAATAATGGAAACTGCTGTGTGTCTGCAGACTGGGAAACCACTCTCAGCGAGATTAACTGACAAAAGCAGACCTTCATCTTGGTAGGAAAGGGTATCTCCAGTGAAGCCACCCAGTAGCTCAGAGGTAGTAGCTAGGTACCATGTGTTGCTTTGGTTGCTCTCGCAATTATAGTTTCTTCAGATTAATCAAACCTGAAATTTTTAGCTACATCATTACCTTCAAATAATGTGATCCTGTTTCAACTCTTCTTGATGTAACTAACTTTAAAAGAATTCTCCATTTTGCTAAAGAGAAAATGGCTTGTAATTTCCCCCTCTCGGCTGCTATTTTTTCTCCTATTTATTTGTCTCAGGTACGTACTTGTACTAAGTCAGTGTTATTTACAAAGGGATACTCCTGAAAATAAGTCTTAATATCCTTTCTTTAAGTGCAAATATTTAAACAAAGCTCAAATCTTTTCACAACTCCAAGCCTTAGTTCAAGAAAGGATCCAATAAGTTACAGACTTAAGACTTTGAAAACATCTCAGTTGTCGCTTTAGTGAAATCAAACAAACTTCTAATGCATTTGGTGCAATCACCTAATCCTTACTTTGGCAGAAGTCCCATGAACTGACCCTGAAGTTAAACTTTCTATTGAATTAACAACAGAATCTTAGCCACCATCTTCTTCTGTCTCCTTCTTCCAGGGTTAAGTGAACCAAATTCTTATTATGAAGAACTGATGAAATAAAGTGACTGTTCTATCATTTCTCCTTATTCCATAGAGATTTCAAGAGAAAAGAGGATACAGGAACCTTTCAAACAGAAAAGGAGTAAAGGGGATATGTAATGATTCTCAGGTATAGATTCAATTTAGCCGTTACAAGAAGCCTGCTGCATGAGATTAGAGTGCATTCTATTTTTCAGTCGTTTACTTGCAAAGGTTCATTTGAGGCAGATGCCAAATCCTGCTGCCTATGGAAGGAGCATAAAATGGAGCAGTATTTATCCCACGAACAGAACACACACCTTACAGTAGCACAGCTGGAGAAGGGATGTAAATCCTCAGCTGAGTTTACACTTGGTATGTATTCAGGGGTGAATGTACAGACACCAGTCCTTGCCTCTCATGCTCTTCATTATGGTTTATGGCATTTTATAAACCCACGGGAAACATAGTTTGCTCTAATAACTAATTCAAACTCTTCATCTCTCCTCCCTCTTCTCCCCCCAACAAAATCCTTTGAAATCATAAACTAGAAACACAGGCAGGAAAAGGGAAAGAAAGCAACATTAATATTAAAGGTTTGGAATAGTTGCACCTCCTTCTGAGATTTGTTCACACACAGCACTGACAATCTGCAATATATGCTTCTCATTAAAAAAATAAAGGATTTAGTTGCTCTAAGTATGTAAATATGAAGGATTTAAAGACCTTAGTGGTGTGATGATTGCTCTCCCTCTGAAATTCTGCATAGCAGACTGCCTCCAACCACCTGTCTCGGAATGAGAGCAGCATGCACCCAGCCCCTGAGATAAGCCTTTTAAGAGGGACCTAAAAAGATGAGGGGAAAAGTTCCCTAGGGCACATGCAAGTTGAGCTGGTTGGAAAGTTGATTTTTTTCTTTTAACTCAGAAAATGTAGGTCAAAACATTTTCACCAAAATGATTTCTTTTTTTTCACTCCAGGACAGAGAGGTGCTTAGGCTACTGATCTGAAAGCAATGGAGCAGGAGTTTACCTCCTGGTAATCCAACAGGGAGAAATAAGTTCACGGGGTGCATGTGCTCCTTTTCATATTTCATAAAAACATGCAAGACTCCCAGGTTTGTCCCACTGACGAAGTAAAAATTATGGGAAGATAGGAAACATGTTTCCCATCCAGCTCGATATGCAAAGACCCTTCCAAAGTAAAAGAAACCCCCATGCTTTCCATTTGACTTGAGCCCTGTGTAAAATCATCATTCAGAAGGTTTTAACAGTACAAAGGTTTATTTAGAAAAGAGTTTGGGTTGTTCTTTAGGGCTTTTTTTTTGGCAAACATTTAAATCCTTCCATAACTCAAAAGACTGTCAGTGCCTGGTACTTTGCACTTTCTTTCTCCACACAAATGATAAAAGCCAATTTCTTACTGGGACGAGCCTATCACAGGCTCCAGCTCCTCTATTTATAAACACTCAAATCTCCACTATCGCTGCCACTTAATCCCTCCTTTTGATGTCTCTGCTTGTCTTCCCACAAAATTCCAGAGCTCATAAAAGCTCCCTGCCTCTCAAACTCAGTGTCTTAACCTATTTTCCTCTGTGGACTCTCCATGTCTTCCATCAGGGTTCCAAGGGGATCACTCCCCTTCCTGTTTACCCATCCACACTACAGTACCACTCCTCCAGCACCATGTCACCATTCTGTACCATGGTGAATGCCCTAAGCCTCCCTGACACTGTCCCTGTACCCCACACCATGAGTGCTCCACCAAGGAGACAATCCCTCTTGCTCCTTTCCAAGCCCATACCCCAGGTTCTCTTCTTTCCTTTCTTTCTCAGCATAGAGCCTTCCCCTTCTCTGTTAACTCCATTCCTGATAAAGGCAAATCCATCACTCCAGCTCAATGCCGGAAGCTCTTCTTCTTCTTCTTAAATAGAATGTGTTTAAAGGACCTACGGAAGTCCTGGTTGAAGATGGTGTAGATGACTGGGTTGAGGGAGCTATTGCAATACCCAATCCAGAAGAAGAACTTGAAGAGAGTCTCGGGGACCTCACATGCCTCCCGGCAAATACCATAGAGGCTGTAGCTAAAGAAGAAAGGGAACCAGCAAACTACAAAGACCCCCATGACCACGGCCAGCACAAAAGTGAAACGTTTCTCCCGGGCCTGGGCAACTTTCTTACGGCAGATGCTACTACGCTTCCGGCGACGGCGATATGAGAAGAACTGCATGGAGCGATTGCTAGAGCGGGACAGACGGCTACTAGAGGAGTGCTTGGAGGAATATGAGTAGGAGAAGGACCGACTCTTGCTGCTCTTGTGGGGATGCTCCTCCCGGCTCCGCCTCCGTCTGCTTTCTGAGGTGCTGCTCTCCTCCAGCTCAATGTCCTCCAGTTCAGAGGCTTTGCGCCAGTGGTGCCCTGAGTAATGTCCATTCTCTCCCAGCTGCACCCTCAGGGACGTGCAGCCCCCAGCAGCGCGGCTCAAGCCATTCTCAGTCTGGGAGGAACCCTCTGGCATCGTACGCTTCTCAGAAAGGGTCCTGGTCCTTAGCTTGGCCACGCGGTAGATGCGGATATAGACCAACACCATGATGAGGCAGGGGGCAAAGAAAGAGCCAATGCAAGAAGAAAGGATGTACCATGTCTCATCGTTGAGCTTGCACTGGGGAAAGACGTCTCCTTCAGGGTCCCGGTACATGGAGATCAACGGTGGGAAGGAGATGACAGCTGAAATGAGCCAGACGGTGAGGATGATGGCCTTGATCCGCCGTGGGGTCCGTTTGAGGTTGTACTCCACCGCCTGCGTGACCGACCAGTACCTGTCCAGGCTGATGGCACACAGGTGCACGATGGAGGAGGTGCAGAAGAGCACGTCCAGCGCCAGGTAAACGTTACACCAAGCCTTGCCGAAGTACCAGTAATTCATAAGCTCGTTGGCTAAGGAGAAAGGCATGACCAGAGTAGCCACCAGGATGTCCGCGCTGGCCAGCGACACCAGGAAGAGGTTCTGGGGGGCTCTCAGAGCCCGGCTGGTGAGCACCGCGATCACCACCAACACGTTGCCCACGATGGTGAAGACGATGAGGAAGCCCACCACGGCCGCCAGGCTGGCCACGGCCGCAGGGGAGTAGGGCGACGGCGGCTGCGGGAGGGCCGAGGCGGACGGCGAGGACGGGGGCAGCGCCAGGGACTCGTTGAGGGCGCCCGGGCTGGCGTTGGCCGCGGGCGGCGGGTCCATGGCCGGGGAGCGCGGGGCGCCGGCGCCCTCAGAGCGCTCCGCGCAGCGCCCGGCCNCCAACCGCGACCGCCAGGGGGCGGCGTTGCCCGCGCGCCGGGGGCGGTGGCTCTTCGGCTGGCGGCGGGGCGAGCGGGAACGACCTGAGCGCCGCCCGGGCGGGGGGGGGTCGGGGTTGATCGTAGTGTGAGTGAGGAGCGTCCGCGTAACCGGTAGGAACAGGCTCAGATCGATTCCGGAGTGGAGCACGCTTTAGTCGACTTCGTGCGTGGACTGGTGTCATGGGATCATCGGAGACTCGTAGGATAGTTTGTTTTGGAAGGGACCTTAAAGATCATCCAGTTTCAGCCGCCGTGCAGTGGGGCAGGGACACCTCCCACTGGATCAGGGGCTCAGAGCCCCATCCAGCCTGGCCGTGAACACCTCCAAGGATGCGGCATCCACAACTTCTCTGGGCAACATGTTTCAGTGCCTTACTGCCCTCTCAGCAAAATATTTTTTCCTAATATCTAATCTAAATTTACCCTCTTTCAGTTTAAAACCATTATCATCCCTCCTATTACTGCACTCCCTGGTGAAGAGCCTCTTCTCTTCTTCCCTATAGACCCCCCCTTATGTATTGGATGGCTGCTATAAGGCCTCCCCGAAGCCTTCTCTTCTCTAGGCTGTACAAGCCTAACTCTCTCAGCCTGTCCTCATAGTAGAGGTTTTCAGGACCTCGGATTCAAATCATCATGTTCTTTCTTCATCATACATTGTCTCTTCCCAGGCCCCTTACTCTATTTGCTCTCCCTCCAGAGCCTGCCTATGTGACACGAGATTAGAGTAACAATAAGGTAACACACCACTTCAGGGAGCCTGACCTGGTGCATGGATTTTGGATCACAAGTTCTTCAAAGCAAGGACTGTCCCACCAGTGTCTTTGCTGCTGCACTTGCTTGTCTTGTGCCGTGCTGCAAAAAGCCTGTGCTTATGCTGCTGACAATAGTTGTATAACCTTAACCACAGGATTAGCCGTGTTCATTTCAGGGGAGCCAGAATATGAATTCATCCACAGCCAACTAATTTGCTTTTAATCCAGAATAACGTTTTCTTTTTATACTGTCTGGAAACGTTACTGGCTTGTGTGGGATGGGTGTTTTTCTCATCCTGACAATGTAAAAGAGCCAGTAAAACAGGCAGGTACCTACAGCAAGACCTACACAGCACAGCAGCGCTGAAAAACACATCCTCTCTGGATTCTAGGGCTACTAACTAGTTTTGGAGCTGCCTAAGCTCCTTTATCATCATCCTAGTGACTTCTAAAAAGAGGGACCTGATGTTTTGCCTGCGGGCAGTCTCAGTCTGAGCAGTTGGTTTGTGCCTCCCTCTCCAGCCCCAACTGGACTCAGAAATGCAGTGTCCCTAGGTCCTGGGACAGTCACAGATGGTAAACTGTGCTTACTATTACCAAGATTGTATTCTTTATAGCACAAAACTGTGAGTAGTGAAGGCACATATATGTAAGAGAACTTCTCTTTCACTGTGTAACATTTAAAATAATAAAATACTTGATATTGTAGGGGTCTGCAATTTGAAATGGAACAGCCTGGAGCTTTGGGTACCAATAAGGGATTCTCTGATTCTAGTTACCTTTTTGGTGCAACCAGCGTTGACTTCTCTGTACTCTGTGTAGGTACATAGGCTGTATTATGAAGGGCTGACAGTGAATATGCTTAGCTCTGATGGGAAGAAAAATTCCTCTGGAGATTATGATCTAATTAATCCAGTTTGTAAGTGATTTACTCTGAAGATTTTTTTTTCGTTTGAAAACTACTTAACAAGCATGTTGTGACTGCATCTAAAAGACAAAGGACATAATGTTGAAACTACAGTTTGTCAGGAAACAAAGCCTAATAAGACTGAAATGCAGAAGCTATAATCACCTAAACCAGCAAAGTGTAACATATAGAACAAAATGTAATAGAAATCTGACACCCCTTCAAGTCCTCCTAGATAGACAAGCCATTTGATTAGAGGGCTCCTTTTAAAAGAGCATGCAAAGCCACAGGGAGATTAAATGAGTCGAGGTTGAAGGCTAATAAAGTTCAACAGGAGACAAATGGCACATTTTTAACATGAATGCTGAATAACCACTGAAGCAGCTTCCCAATATTTGTGGTCAGTTCTTCATATTTGAAAGTTTTATAATGGTATCTATGAACTAAGAGAACAAAGTGCAAGAATTTAAAGTCTTAACCTTTGATGTGACTGACATTAGGCAGAAAGCTAGAATGTACGATGTAACTGGTTCCATCTGAGTTTAAAATGCAGTAATTACAAACTGCAAACTCACAGGAACATTTGGGATTCAAGAACTAACTGTCAAAAAAGGATTTTGTAAGTCCCATGATTTTCACTTCCCTTGCTAGAGTGATTAAGAAGTCAGACTGACCAAGTAAGTCTTGAAGTTGTATGAAATGGAACCTGAAATAAACTTTCAGCTAATGAATTGAGGCTTCAGATTAAATGAATTGAAGCTTTCAGACACTCAATGATCCAGTGGGTCTCTTCCAACCTGGTTGTTCTATGATTCTATGATTATCTTTGCTCCAGGTAACTCAAAACAAAAGTTTCATAACAAAAGGAATGAGACAACCAAGTGTCTGAGCAATTATTTAGCATTTCTAGTGAGGAGGTGCCCACTGGGATACAGAAAAAATTAAATTGGGAGCAAAATATCCATATTGTGTTGTGATTTCTTTAGCACTAGTGTTCTACTGTGATTCTGAAGCAATCCATATATAACTCCACTGAAGCTAGGCAAGTAACATTTGGGTTTTTACATATATCACTGAGATCCAGTTTGCCTGAATAGCAGTGTGTCACCCCAGATGTTGTATATAGAGTTGAATGGAGCATAATTATACATAGAAGAAATCTACCCTCATGAAAACCTGCTTAGTCTACTGAGAAAAAAAGGTAGAAGAAGGGTGAACAACAACAGATAAATCAAATGTAGTAATTCTTTTGGAAATCAGCAGTTTGGTATAAAATACAAAGATTGTTTATAGAAACTTGGCAAGATAGATAGGCACTTCACTGCTTTTCTCCTTTCAAACCCCTCCATTTACGCTATGTTCACTTTCAAAACTGACTTCCCAGTAATTATCAGCTCCTAAGTGTTTGCCTTCATTTAAACTCATGCTTGGTAGGTGTTAACAGGCTCCCATGGAAAGAAAAAAAAAAGTGTGTTTAGAGGCTGAATGAGGCTCTTCTAGGCAATAAGCAGGACCTGGCTTAAACTGATTGAAGTTCAGCCTTCCTGAAGTAATCCTGTCGATGCTGTTCTATGCCCATCCCTCCACTGTACACTGTCACTGCTACTCTAGTTCTCTTATCCAGCATCTCACTACAAATCGCTCATCAAAGAAAGCTAAGAAGGTCTCACAGGAGCACAACTATTTCTTATTGCCTGTCCTGTCTAAGTCTGGGTTTTTACTTGAATTCTCAAGTTGGACCATCTGTTAGTGCACTGTGAGCTGCCAGAAGACTGTCTTGGCCAAAGAGACCCACCACTTGCACCTGGATTTAAGCTTCGGGAAATCCAAAGGCTGTCACTGGGAAAATGACCAGTGGTGGCCTCAAGAACTCAGGTCCAAACTCAGAGACAATTGCCAAAGGTGACAGCAACCCAGCCATTGAAGTTAGAGGAAAGATCCCTGCTGACACCCTGACTTTTAGCCTTCTGTTGGATTGTATAAGAACACTTTGAGTAGTGTTGTCACAAATGCACACTGTGCCTGCACACACGTAAATTTAGGAGAAAAAAAGCATTCTAGGTAGTTTGTGCTTCCAAATGTGTTTTGCCTCTTCTGTTCAAGATTTGAAGAAAAACTTGTGTACCTGAAAGCTTGTCTGTTTTTTCTTTTCAAATGTATGAGATGAGTGAAGAATACTACCTCCGTCAACAAACCTGCCTCTTTATATTTTATATCAGTAAGTCATCATTGTAACAATGCTATTAAATGCTCTTCAATGCATTTTTTTTAAGTAATCCTCCGTCCCCAGAACATTATCATTTACAGAGGAAATATGTCAGCTTTCTTAATAAAGGGGGTGATATTTGATTTTCAGTGGGAACTGGTTTCCTTACTTCTCCCTTGTGACTTTGAAAATGTGTCTTAGATAAACAAAAAGATTTATAGGACAGCCTGATTTACTAAACATCTGGACGTGCTCCCTAATCCCTCAAACTGAACTTTATATCATTAGACAAAATTTTGCAGTCTTATCAGTTGTGCAAGAGACTGTCTGCTGACAAAACATTCTGTACATCTGTATACTTTCTTGAGACACAATTTGCATTTATAAATCTGCTCAGGAGGCCATGATCAAATAGAACAGGCTAGCAGAAATGTCTGTAAGTTAAAGAGATAAGCTGCAGTACAAACCATATGATAGCAAAATGGGTTAAGAGGTGAAGAATAAGTAGCCTGTCTTGGATTTCAAAGTAAGAGAACTAAATATAAGGAAACTGACAGTTACTTTGGAGAGGAATTCAGGTCCTTCAAAACTTGAATGTTGTTATCAAGGGAAAGATTTTGAAATTCTATATCACTGAATAAACAGTAACTTGCAAATTCCTAAAAGAAGACAGGGTAAAATTTAGTATGCAGAAATGGAGCCAAATTTTTGAAAGATCGAAGTTTCTACCTCTTTCCCTTGTGATGTTCATGATAACATCTGTTAAGATTACCTTTGATACAGGAAAATTAACCTCTTTTGTAAATCTAGGCATCAGCTGACCTTGTGTTTGAAAATGTAATTTGGACCAATTATGTTCTTCCTTTGTTAACCATCCATATCTACTACCACCACCACCACCCTGCCCCCCCCCCAGTTAGTGACCAGGTAATTTTAAATGCTAAAGATTTATTTAAAGCTTTCCATAAAATGGGAATGAATGATTGGGGAAACAATACTATAGGAATTTTTACTTATTTGTGAATATTTGAAATATTTAATCAGAAAGATGGGAATTTAAACAGTTTTCAGAAGCCACTTTTTTATTTTTAAAACTAGTTTTGGACTTGAACATTCTTCTGTATGAAAGAATATTTACTTGACAATTAAGGGATATAATAAAAACCAAAATCTGTTTATTTGGGTTTTTTTAAATCTTGATGTGGAATTAAAACACATTCACCATATTGAAGTTAATATTATGCTTGAGCTAAAATTGAATGGAGAAATTTATTAATTCAGCTCCCTACTGCCATTTTTCTTCTCATATATTGGTAAACCTTTTTCATGCTCTTACTAAATAGTGTAATTTTTGGTAAGACCATAAAACATAGGTCAATAATGTTAGTCAGCTATATACTGTCTAGCTTGTTTCTGTCAGTCATCTTTGTAACAGAATGATGTCAACCACAACTGTGTTGCAGAATGAGTTTTGGAACCAAACCTGGGTCTGCCACAGAAGTATTTGTTTGATTCTCAGTATTACTGCAGAGTCATGATAAATGTCGCCTCTCTTCCTTTTCCTATTTGTACAGTTTTCATTATCTGTATTCATTTTAAGGCTTCTTCATTTCTTATTTATTTAGTCAGTACTTTAAATAGCCTTCACAGACACCTGTACTGATAGCTGTGCCATTTGCACAGGATGAGTGTATTACTTTTCTAGGACTCTGCACCATATTTTGAGACACTTCCCCTTGATTTCAGTGGTTTTTTTTTTTTTTTTTAAATCATGTGGGTTTATTGTTTTTCGCTTATACCAAACATGCATTTATTTGCATTTTGAATGATGTTACACAAGTTTGCAAAAGCTTCAGCTTCTAAATAGGGAAAATTCTCTGTAGATAATTTATTGTCTGTGTCATTACCTATCCTAATTTATTAATTGTAGGGTGTGTTTAGCGTAAGTGTAATACAGCCTTTTTCATGACATATTTTTCAACTGATTTAGTTAGGAGACAGGTTTTGGCTGCAAACCCTTACATCTCTGCTCTCTTCATTTAT
The DNA here is from genome assembly GCA_013389865.1 of Piaya cayana. Lineage (NCBI taxonomy): Eukaryota > Metazoa > Chordata > Aves > Cuculiformes > Coccyzidae > Piaya > Piaya cayana. The sequence goes on from WAAB01022972.1 coordinate 96,621, forward strand.
ATTGAAATGCCCATTTCCACACTAATGATCAAGCAACAGAATCTGTTCAAATGGGTTTTAGTGATGGTGGGGGAAAAGAAGATGCAGTCTTTGTCACCAAGGTTTGTCACCTCCCAGCTGTGTGTATGTGGGCATGCTTCTGCTTAATATTTCGAATTGCCATCCAAGAGATTTCAAAGCATGGTACTACTTGCCATAACAATACATTATTAAATCAAGCTGCATGTAGTTCAGGATGAGAAGCATATACCATCTTGTACAATGTTCTATGATGCTTTGCAGGAGGAAGACTTTGTCTGCTCAAGGTCAATTAGAGAAAATGTTGCTGTGTTTCCTGTGTCTGCTATGAGTGTCAAATTCAAAGCACTATAGTTGAATACAGTGAAGACTTTCCATGGGAACAAGAGCAGAATGTATTATTTCTGCTACACATCAAACCTTACAGACATGTCCAATTATCATGTTGTCATTTTCATTTTCTCATATCCATGTTATAGTGATTTGAATTGTGTTTGTTAATTTAGCATTCTACCATCTTTCAGAGGCTACTTTAAGCTCATGAAGATTTGATTTCTTCAAGACAGACATCAAGTTTTGCCGTCTTTCACTGGCAAAATAAGGTGTGTTTTCTTGCAGTATCTGGGAGGTGTTCTACCTTTCTGTTCCTTTGGTCCTCTACAATAAGGTGAGGTTTGATTTTTCCAGTCATTACTCCCCACTGCACTTTCTTTGTTGTGGCTTGTTGTCTCCAGTAAGCCCTTAAACAGTTTGATAAAGTGTTCTCATGTCTCCATTCAGTGCTACTGTTTCTACTTTCTGTGCCTGTCTATCAATAGAACCTATTTTATCCTTTTTTTGGCTGATCTTTTTGCTACTTTATCCTTATATTCATTTTTTAGTTGTTTACTTTTCTGGCCTTAATATATTCAGTAGATTTAACTTATCCTACCTTTTTTTTCTGTAATAGCATCCCATGTGGCATTGCCAATCCGCTCTTCTTTCCTTGTTTTAATAAAGAACAATCTCTGCTGTATTAATACAAAATTTACAAATGACTTCCCATTTGTTTTGTATACTCTCAAACACAGTTTCTGCCATATCTGAAAGCTTATTTGAATGTTACAATTGAAAATCATTCCTTATGTATTCATCCTTCATTTTAGAACTATTAATCTATTTTGCAATATTTTTTCTGATGTTCATTTATTTCCATAGTGGTTATGTATAATTGATGTTCTATGCCCCCAGTATCTATGAACGTCATCATTTTGTCAGGAAAGAGTGGCCTGATTTCTAGCAATACTGTCAGAGGAGATCCAATATTTTTTCATGTATTTAATTTTGAGGGAATAAAGGACAATTCAACCAAGAAGACTTTTCACTGTTGGAAAGTGAGACTGTGTTTCATTGATGTCTCCCTGGACCTTGGTAGTAAGGACCAGGAAAAGTGCTGTAAAGTATAATACTCCTTTCCTTGCCATATTATTTTGTTCCAGTATAGTTGTAGATGGCAGTGATTTTCACACATCCACTTAAGATATCGCCAAGAATTCTGACACTCTGCCTGTGTTGTAATATTTCACTTCTTTGATAACTTGAGACTATTTATAACTTGTATTAAGAGTTTTATTAGTCCAGAAGGGAGTCCAAAATTGGAAATAAGTTGAGAGCAGTGACTTCTAGCAGACTTTACCTCCCCGCTATAGTAGTATGTCTCAGTGCATTTTATTCTGTCCACTGAAGAACCACCTGCAGATCAGAGAGATGTGTTTGACATTTTACTGTCTATTTTGGATTTGGACTCAAGCATGTTATTCACATTGTGAATGTTCTTCTGTGTTTTGATGAATTGGGCTTTATGTTCATAAATGGCAAATCATTAAATATCAGTAAACAATTCAATGCCAGCAAAGTGTGTAAGTGAAAATAGCTCATTACAATTATCTTACAAAGCAGAAATGTTGTCGTAAAATTTATTCTTAGTTTATGTAACTCGTTCTTACTCGGGTTTGCCAGTAAGAAAGATGAAGCAAGGAAGAGATGGAGAGAGAAAGTAAGGGAAGGAGGGAGGAAAGGAGAGATGAAACCACTTCTTTTCTCCCTCTTCACAAAATGTCTGAGGAATATGGACTCAAGTACTGTGGTTTTCTGGATTTTATCCATTGTTTCTACATCTGCAGTATGCAGTAGCTTATACGCCATTTTTTTCTAGGTAAACGGCAATCATCAAGAATATTAGGTAAAACGACAAAAATTGTGGTGTACCTTAGGAACAAATTATCTGTTGTATGCCATGAAGATAGATTTTTCCAAATAAGAATAGTTTAACTCACAAAAGATGCACAGCAGGAGTAGCAGCAAGTACTGTAGCCTGCTATTATCTGTCATGCAAAGGAAATGTTGATATCAAGTTCACAGAAAGTTCAGGAGATAAAAAGGTGTAACTCACTGAAATCACCAATGCAGTTGGAAGACCATAATCAATCAGAAACCTATGGTAGCTTTTACCAGTCCTTGATTATTTCAGTCACTACAGCTATTGGAAATAGAAGCTGGTTTAATGCAATATTTAACATTTCCTTATTTGTATTCTACTTGCTTGTAATAGATGAGTAAGATTCAGCTAACTCTAACAATTTTTCGATCTTGAAAATGAAAACACAGATGCCATACAAATTAACTGTACGTCATACAAAGAAAACAATCATATTGAAAAGGTTTTATTAGTGCTATACAGAATCAACATTTGACTCAAACCTTTGAATTAACATCAGTACTTAAGAATCACAAAAGCATAATTCAGAGTTCAGTGCAGTAAAGGCCCCTACTTAGATGTGAATGTTTACTCAAAGCGTATCAGCATAAACATTAAATACCAACTCACATGCACTGTTATTAAATACCTGTAACATTTGTCAACAGTTCTTCTTCTTAAACAGATTTGCATTCCTGTTTAAACACATTTTGGTGTCCATTGCTGAGGGACATGTGAGACCTATCTGTCTCTTAACATTGCCCTTCTAGAGCTTGCCTCCTTGTAGGAGCAATTCTAAGCTCTCAGGGGACAACACAGTCATAAATAGTGACATGACAGTGTACCAAGGTCAAGTGTAAGGACTCATAGTGTCAGTGTGAATCACAAAGAAAGATACACATTCTTATACATGTCACATATAAGGACTCACAAACAGGCCCCTCACCACAAGAAGGATGTTGAGGCTCTGGAGCAAGTCCACAGAAGAGCAACAAAGATGGTGAAGTGGCTGGAGAACAGGTCTTATGAGGAACGGCTGAGAGAGCTGGGGTTGTTTAGCCTGGAGAAGAGGAGGCTGAGAGGAGACCTCATTGCTNTCACATAAGAATGGAATCTCATTCAAGATCAATTAGTCTTCAACAATTAAATTATTTAAGTGAGTAAATATTTTGCATAGAAAGGTAGGCAAGCATGCTTGGCTGTGCAGGAAGTATCCTGCATGGAAATACCAATGCATCATAGATTTATCTTTTCCTCTCTTGCTCTTGACCATGAGCATCCCACTCAGAAGTTCTGTTTGTGCTGTTTATATTAAACAATTCCAGCAGGTGCAAGTCTTGGTTCATATCCAATACAATTAGAGTTACTTTATAAGTAAAAAGTTTACAAGAAAAACCTTTCTGAAGCACCTGTGAAACACATTTAATAATTTCTTTAGTATTTGTTGCTTACCATTACACATTTAACTGCATCTTTTATCATTCTCAGTAAGCAGTCAATGACAAATTAGCAACCTTGTTCCTACTGGAACTTTGATCACTTTGTTTTGAGACCTGTGACTGGGCAGAGGCAATTTGGATTCTCTTCTGTCTCTAAAAGATGGAGTGAGACATATAGTAGTTATTTTAGTGATTTTAATTTTCAGGGCTCCTTGGAACATAAGTTAAGACGGTGGGTAAAGGGCTTAGAGCTTCACCTACCAGTGAAGGTCCCAATACTTAGCAACATTACTTAGCAATGGCAAGGTGGAACAGGTGAGGTTCCCTCCTTTTCTAGAACAGTTACTTGTCCTTAGAGTTGGCCTCAGCATTATTCAATCTTTCTTAATGAGAAAAAAATACTATTAAATTTAAAAATATCTAAGAAAGGGCTGAATTTCTAAAACAGTAAAGAGGATGATTTCTCATGTGAAGGGTCAAGCAAAATTACTCTGTAAATCTGTGACAAAGCCAGCATCTTTGTTGATGAACTTCTTTAAAATTTAAAGTATTCCTCATTTTGAGTGGCTCCTTTCTGCTTTCAGTTGTTAGTCAGCTTCTCTCAGGAAGGTGTTTGCAGCAAACTCAGCAGTCTGACAGAGCAGCCTCCAGGTAAACAGTCACACACGTTTCTAATAGTCCGGCTTTTATTTAAATCCCTCCTGCAGAGCACTCTCTGCTGTTATCTCCAGAAACAGCCCCAGTAACAGGGCTGCAATGATGCTTTCCTCTAAACTCATAGCTTATGCAGCTCCACGCAGAAAACAAGCCTGTAATTAAATTGTTCAAAATTTGAAGATCAGTGTGTTTTGCTATCCCTTCAGACCTAATTACTTGCCAAAACACACTGTGCACAGGGTGGGAATTAATATTAATTAGGAATCTTCTTGAACTGCAGATTATAGCCATTATAAACAGAGGAAATGATTATGAGATTTATGCAACTCGCATCTTAAAAAAAATGTAATTACAAAAACAAAGCCCTATCTCTCAGTATACATAAAGAGAGTAGATATAGACATTTGTTATAGATTAATGTCAGCCTGAATTGACTGCGTTCCACAGGATTTGTCCTGCCACAGCACGTGACAGGAGAAGAAAGCCCTTTGTGTGCTTCCATGGAGTTACAAACTGATGACTAACGCTATTCATGGTAATTTTCTGCTGAGACCACCCTGGGTCGTTCTGGTGTGCTGTCTGGTGCATCTCTGCTAGCATCCAACTCATGCTCCCCAAGGTGTGTATGGAAGTGCTGCATCCCTTCCAAGAGACAAAGCGTAAGAAGGCCATGACACTCTGTTTTGTGTCAGATCAGCCAGAGAAAATGTATGGGGCAGTTTCCTGATCCCTAAGCAGCAGCAGAGTACTGAAGAAGATAATGCTTCTTTTTTGGTTTTGGAGTGTGAAAGTCCAAGCTTCTGCTCCATAGGCAGAAAGCACTACTGAACAACAGAGCAGCAAACGTTTCTCTTTAGTGTAACACTAGATGTCAGTAATCTAGACTTTATTTGAAAGACCTAAATACCACCCAATTTATTATGCTGTTGACTATGAAGAAAGCCTCCAGAGAGATCTAACCACGTGGAAGCACTAGATTCAGGAAATATGACTAAATTTTGATAGAATCTGAGAAATTTCTATTCTAAAAGACACTAGAAGAGCACTCAAGAGACAGAACAGTGGAAAAATCAGCCCGCTGTCCTTTGTTTTATAACTCCCAGAAGCAAGCAGGGTGATGGGGTGTGCACAGGCTTGTCCAATGTTGGAGACTGTCTTTAGTGGTTGCAGGTTACGGCAGACATTTTTAACTGAACTTTCCAGTAGCAGTATCAGTGACTGCCAAGAATATTTAATTTGCCACACGTATATGAAAAAGAAGTGGCCTCTACTGTCACTCATAGTAGACTGTATGATTTGAAAAGTTTGTAAACAAACATTTGCTATTAATATATATGCTGAATTGCTACCTTCTTTTTTGCTCTGAGACTTAAAGGAACAATTTCAAGAGCAAACTAAAGTATCAGATTGTATGACTGGGCAACTTTATGGAAAATATTTTGAAGAACAATATTAATAGTATCACAGTCGTAATTTATTTTGAAACCAAATATAAAACAAATGTAAAAATATATTGAACTGGAATAAGAAAAGCATCATTCACTGCACTTGAGGTTCTCAGCTCTTGGAGAAGACAAGACATTTGTTTGCAAATGTGAATGATTCACATCTGTATATTTATGAATTGATTGCTATTGAAACAAGCAACACTTACCTATGTTTTATATTTACTATTAAAAGCAAGAGTCAGATTTCCATTTTTGTTGCCATATCTCCTTTTATTTCCAACATATGTTTTTTATTGCAGGTCATGCTGCTTTATTCTTGGCATACTGTCTTAAGGTAGTGTATCTCAATTGCTTCTCATTGGTGACTAATATACAAAGACTTATATCTGTCATTAAAAGTAATAGGAAGATTTTACAATATCCATGATATGCCAGTTAAATGTATCAGAATGCATGGTTCAAGAAGCTGACAGTGAGTTTTAGTCAAATGTGTCCCATGCTGTCATATTTTGAAAGTCATGGCAGGACACTGAATGAATAGAATGAGGAAAACATCAGGAGATCATACTTCATGATTTCAATAACTTGAAGAGAATAGAATGATATTAAAATATTTTCAGTATTTGATCCTGATAATGAAAGCTGAGGCAAACATTTGTTTTACAAGTTTGCAGTACTCCTGGATTTGAAAATTCTATGATGTTTGTAGAATTCATCAAATAATAAAATCTGAAGTTTCAGAAGAATGAATATTGACCGGTGAAGACAGCAATGAATTTCTAATATGAATAAATCTAATCAATGTTGTAGGGGAATTCTATATTCATCAATGTCTTCTACATGAAGCTATGGGTTATTGCAAAATAAAGCACCTCAAAACTGTTAATAGGTATAAATAAACATAAATAAGTTGTTCCTGGAACCGTGGTTTTTCTTGGGGTAAAAAAAAAAAATCCTTTTTATGCATCTCCTGCATTCATTTTAAAAACTAAAGATGAAAAGAACAACAATAAAAAGTATCAAACTAACTGAAAGACTGAGCCCAGAGGATTGTGGTGAACAGAACTAAATCCAGTTGGTGGCCAGTGATAAGTGGTGCTCTCCAGGACCCAGTGTTGGGGATTGGTTCTGTTTAATATCTTTGTCAATGATCTGGATGAGGGGATCGAGTGCACCCTCAGTATGATTGCATATGACATCAAGTTGGCAGGAATGTTGATCTGCTTGAGGGAATGAAGGCTCTGCAGAGGGATATGGACAGTCTGGATTGATGGGCCAAGGCCAAATATATGGAGTTCAACAGGGCCAAGAGCTGGGTCCTGCACTTGGGCCTCAACAATGCCATGCAGTGCTACACACTTGGGGAAGTGGCTGGAAAGCTGCCCTGCAGAAAAGGACCTGAGAGTGCTGTTCAGTAGCCAGCTGAATACAATGATGCGCCAATGATGTGCCTAGGTGGCCAAGAAAGCCAATGGTATCTTGGCTTGTATCAGGAATAGTGTGGCCAGCAGAACCAGGGAAGTGATTGTGGCCCTGTACTCAGCACAGGCAAGGCCATGCCTTGGATACTGTGTTCAGTTTTGGGCCACTCGCTACAAGGAGGACATTTAGGTCCTGGAGCATGTCCAGAGAACAACAAAGCTGGTGAAGGGGCTGGAGAACAATTCTTATGAGGAGTGGCTGAGAGAACTGGAGTTGTTTACTCTGGAGAAAAGGAGACTGAGGGGAGACCTTATCACTCTGTACATCTGCCTGAAAGAATCACAGAATCACAGAATGACCGGGTTGGAAGAGACCCACTGGATCATCGAGTCCAACCATTCGTATCAAACACTAAACCATGTCCCTCAGGACCCCGTCCACCCGTAACTTAAACACCTCCAGGGAAGGCGAATCAAAGAAGGTTGTGGCGAGTTGGGTGTTGGTTGCTACTCTGAAGTAACAAGTGACAGGATGAGAGAAAATGACCTCAGGTTGTATCAGAGGAAGTTTAGATTGGATGTTAGGAGAAATTTCTTCACTGAAAATGTTGTCAAGCAGTGGAACAGGGTACCCAAGGAAGTGGTGGGAACACCACCTCTGGAGGTCATTCAAAGATGCGTAGACATGTCATTTAGGGCCGTCGTTTAATGATGGACTTTGCTGTGTTCAATTAACAGTTAGATCTGATGATCTTAAAGGTCCCTTCCAACCTAAATGACTCTATGATTTTAACTCCTTGAATTTGTTGGAACACCATTTTGAAATACTTTGAAGATAGAAAGCAGCAAGCCCTATGAGCCATTTTCATTCAAAATTCCTGTTCCTGCAATGTTTAATTGTTGACATTTTAATATCCCCTGCAATCTGCAGTAAACCTCTTGATGGCTGAATTTACTAGCAAAGATTTTTCAAACTCAGGGTCATTAAGTAGAAAGCATTCTTGAAAATAATCTGACAGTTTACATCTTCAGGAGAAAGAAAAATCTTCACAGCTAAGACAAGTGGATGCATATAAAATTTTGTAATGTCTTTATAGAATGTTTGATAATAAAAGAGATTTTACTACTGTAAACACATGTGGTCTTTACTATCCAAGTATCTTTCTCAAAGAATATGGTTATGATTAATCTGCAAGCTTATGATAATGACTCAGCTGACTTTATTAAAAAAGCAGTCACTTTACTAATCATAGAATCATAGAATAACCAGGTTGAGAGAGACCCACTGGATCATCAAGTCCAACCATTCCTATCAAACACTAAACCACGCCCCTCAGAACCTCATTCACCTGTGCCTTAAACACCTCCAGGGAAGGTGAATCAACCACCTCCCTGGGCAGCCTGTGCCAGTGCCCAATGACCCTTTCTGTCAAAAATTTTTTCCTAACGTCCAGCCTAAATCTCCCCTGGGGGAGCTTGAGGCCATTTCCTCTTGTCCTGTCCCCTGTCACTTGGGAGAAGAGGCCAGCACCCTCCTCTCTACAACCTCCCCTCAGGTAGTCATGGAGAGCAATGAGATCTCCTCTCAGCCTCCTCTTCTCCAGGCTAAACAACCCCAGCTCTCTCAGCC
>WAAB01022973.1:0-38810 GCA_013389865.1 Piaya cayana
TCTGTGATTCTGTGAAATATCCACCTTTTCTTCCTTGTGGAGGGCTAGTGTAATGTACTGCAAGGGGTAAATTAGGAGCATCCAAATTAAGCTTTTTCAGTGCTTGAAAACTGACTTCCAATGGCACTGAGGGATGAAAAGTAGTCTGAAGTCTTTATGTTACTCCACTACCTGGGTAGAGCACTGGCCTGGCACTTGGGATGCTCAGATTCTCTGTTGTGCACAGCATGGTCCTTGGCAACTCACCCTCTGCACAAAAAAGGAATAACAATTCTGTTCCTCACAGTAAAACACAGGCTGATGAATCATGCCACATTAGTTCTAGATTTGTTAACTTATCCTTCTCCCAAAGGAAATTGTGTGAAAGCATCAGTGCACTTATTGAAACAAAGAACAGACCTGGTATTTCTTCTCTGGGAAGGGAAGGGAAGATGCACAGACTGAGGAGAAGCTACACAAGTGCTCCAGAACCCAGAAGGGGTACTAGGCACCAGGAGGGCAGAAAAGCTGTGGAATTACAGCAGACACCATCTCTGACCTGCTAAAGCAGCAGCACAGAGAATCGCACAGAGATCATTGGAAAAATATCAAGTGGTTGACATCCTGCTCTATTACTTCAATGCCTCTGACACCTTACACTTCTGCTGCAGAAATTCAGGGCTGTTTCCTTCTCTCCTTTTTCTTGTCTCAGAGAAAGGTGCCAGCCCTCATATCCCTGATCAGGAAAATGGTTTTAGAACTGTCTTCTCTCTCAAGTGTGCCTTTTGTTTTGGAATTTTTTGCCATTCACTTTATTATTTGGAGAGATGCAATAATAAAGTGAATGGCACGGACACTGCATAGCACAACAATTTTCCACCACCCCCTCTTGTCTCTGAAGTCAGTTGGGTAGGTGATACATGCACTGCGATAGTGCAAACAAACATCTGCTCCAGTGGGTGTGTGCTTACTCACTTCACCATGCTCTTGAATCTAATTGGGAATTTCCAGGCATGCATCGCTCACACTCTTTCCAAAATAACTTTTGTAAGTATAAAGTGCATGAATTAATCATCTTTTCAATCCAGCAAAAGCTGTGCTATATCAGCTCAATCACAAGATATTTATTTCTGTCCTGGATATTTAGGATGAGATATTTTTGTATTTTCTTTTTATTTCATGAGTGCTAAGAGGAATTTCCAGTTTTAAGAAGCAAAGCAGTGGATTTTTGCACAGACTGGCAGTCAGTAGGGCACAGAAGATATCTTAGAGTGCAGGGACAGGATGACAGGGGTATGGTTTTAAGCTGAAAGAGGAGAGATGGAGATGAGATCTTAGGAAGAAATGTTCTCCTGTGAGGGTGAAGAGGTCCTGGTCCAGGTTGCCCAGAAAAACAGTGGCTGCTCCATCGCTGGAGGTGTTCAAGGCCAGGTTGAATTGTGAATAGACCCCCTGCTCCAGTGGGAGGTGTCACTGTCCATGACAGAGGATGGGCTTTGAGATCTCTTCCATCCCAAACAATTCCATCATTCTATGATTTAGTGGAATGGTTGAAGGTAGACTGCGCCTGTTTCCATTTGGTTGTGTGAGTCCAGAACTTTATGTGAGATCAAAGCATACGAGTATAACAGAATGAGTCTTCCACAGCTCAGAGTTTGGATGCACATGCTGGATAGTCATGACCATTACTTCACTGTGCCTCCTTTTCAGCATGGCTCAGCGTGAGCAGTAGGGCCATGCAGGCACCAGACCAGGTTCTGGGATGCTGGTGACTGTTCTCGTCACACAGTTGTGCTGGGCCATGCAGTTGGCCATGCTGGTGTGAGGTTTGGCTGGGTGTTTAGGACAGACCTTCAATGTGGAGTGCAGTACAGAGAACCATAAACAAAGATGACCCAGAGAGGTGCTGGTGGCATAGCTAGTGCCATCAGAATGTCCCTGTCCATAGCCATGAGCAGCTGAGCCATAAGCATACCTCAACAGAGTTTCTGAGTAGTGGTTGAATGAGTCCATATTGTTCCTGTTCCTGAATTCCACCTGGGCAGCAGCCAGATTCCCAGAGGGAAGGCAGCAATGCCATCTGGTTAATAAGAAAACACCAGAGTACCTCCAAGCCCACTGGCATGGACACATGTCCACACTCACTGACTGCTCTGCCTGTAATTAGAAAAAAATGGCACCCAAATACACACCATTCAAGAATTGTGGTGGCTTGTAAGAGACACAGCTTTGACAGTAAAGCAGCATCTAAAGCTGCTGGGGTTGCTGGGAAGTACACCTGAACTGCATGTGGAGCTGACCTGAACAGGGCATCTCGATCAGACCCGCCACAAGGAGAGAGGATGAGCGACCAAGAAGGAGCCCCACTCCACGACCCTTCCCAGGCACATGAGAAGCAGGAGTTTGATCATTCATTGAGTCCATCCTACTAAATAAAATGAAGTTAAATGAAAATGAAAGAAGATTTTATTCCATTCTTTTTCTTTACATGGAAAGTAAGGTTTTAAGAAGTTCTTGCAACAGTGAACGTAAGGAATTTTTTACAAGATAGCATTTCAGCAAAAGTTTCAGTTGCTGTCATTTGTCTGGAAAAGAAAGAGCTGTATATATGCTGACAGATTAGTGGAAGGAATCTCTACTGGTAGATTAGTGGGAAGAATCGTTGCTTAAAATTCGGCCCACTTCACTCATTATTCTGAGGTGGTCATTTAATAGCAGAGACTGTCTCAGCCGTTCCATCAAATTGATACATTTTAGACAAACAGCACAACTTTTTATGCAATACATTCTAGAATACGGTGGAATAAAACCCCCTAGTCACAACACCATGCCAGATTTTTATGGAAGGAAACTGTTAAAGAGAAGAGATTGCCAGAAAGTGAAATGACTACAGCAATTCTAAGATGAGCTGGTATGTTTTGCCTTTTATATTGATTCTGCATTCTGCTTAGCAACAGGAGTTCATGCTGGTTATATAAAAATACATAGAAACCTTCAAATATGCTCTTGCTATTGTAAAACATGCCCAAAAATTATTTAGGGTAAGCTGGTGTAGAAATGTTTCTGGTATGAGTCTTAGACATAATTGTTATTTACTTGGAAGATTCAAGCAATAAAATACTAAGCAAAAAAATCTGATCTGCAGGGAACTGACTGGAAGCACTTGCTTGTATCTGAAAAAGGCTTTGTCATTAATTTGATTAAATAAATCTTCATGTGCAGTCCTTTTCAAACAAATTACCGAGATCTGAAGGCAGAAGACAAAGAAGATGAGTTGATAAAAAGCAGCTTAGAAAAGTGGGCTGTCTGCAATGGTGTATGTCAGAGAAGAGGCTTTATTAAACATTATATAAAATTTCAATATGGAATAAGTACTCCTATTTATGTAGTTCCATACAACTTCCTGGTAGTGCTTTGGTAGCTGCCTTTTGGCCTAGGTTATTCTGATTCTAAACAACACTCGATCCGATGACTATTGAAGGAAGACTTAAACATTTGTTTGAGATGATTGGCCTGAAGTTCCAGGTATGTTTGGTTTTTATTTCACTTTTCTGTCTCTTTTTAAATGATACTCTATTGAGTACATTCCCCATAAAGCATGGTTTTGCCTATGGCTAGACTCCATCATCCTGGAGAATGCTTAATGTTTTCAGCTGTCAGTGGAATTGAGTTTATCTTGTTGGGAGATGAATTTCCTTTGCTTACACTATCAGCCTTATTTGCCCTGCATGGCTCTCCTGTCTCCCCCATCCTACAGCATTGTGTTCTGCCTGAATTGCCTTTTTTTTAGAGAAGAGGCTGGAAGAATGCTCAGCAGAGGTAGCTAGGGAAATCACAACATGCCTTGTGTATGCAGGAGAAAGAAATTTCTGTGACTGGCATGAGAGAAGTGATTTAGGGAAGATTGCTTTTGACATACACCTTTCTCCTTCCTTTGTTGATTTCCCCAAACACAGGATGAGAAAACAAATCAGCCAGTGACATTTGAAGCTAATGTTTTTATAACTTACAAAGGAGATAGTTTTTTGGAGAACCAGCAGTCATCCCACGGCATTTAATCTTAGAAATAGTTACAGAGTTGGGCTCAGGTTGTGCACTCCATTTAGTAACCATGATGTTTATGCCTAGAAGCAGTTTTCTTGCCCATTTAAAGAACACAGTTTCTCCATCCATGCCCCACCAACCCAGCTCATTGCTCCTCGGCAGACCACTGGTTCTCCATTGCCTGCAGGGATCAGCTCTCTCACATGCCAGCATGCAATGCTGAGACTGCAACGGTGTGTTTGGGGTCTTGTGCCTCCCTTGGCTCCTCCATCTTTAACAGTCAATGTTAAAGCTTTAAATCTCAACCTGCACAATATTATTGTGATAATGGTGTTTAATGGTGGGCTGGCTTTGACCACCCTACTTTTTGCTTTCTCTGCCTTCCTGGGGGACAGGGAAAAAGAAACCAGAAGAAGGTAAAGGGTAGGGAGGCTCTGCAAAGGGATCTGAACAGGCTGGACTGCTGGGCTGAGTCCAGTGGCATGAGGTTTAACAAGGCCAAACAAAGGTTGTGGAGAGGAGGGTACTGGCCTCTTCTCCAAAGTGACAGGGGACAGGACAAGAGGGAATGGCCTCAAGCTCCTCCAGGGAGGTTCAGGCTGAACACTAGGAAAAAAAAAAATCACAGAAAAGGTGATTGGGCATTGGCAGAGGATACCCAGGGAAGGTGTTGGGTCACCTTCCCTGGAAGTGTTTAAGGCACGGGTGGATGAAGTGCTGAGGGACATGGTTTAGTGTTTGATAGGAATGGTTGGACTTGATGATCTGGTGGGTCTCTTCCAACCTGGTGATTCTATGATTCTATGTTTCTACTCATGGATTGATACAGTGGTGTTTAGTCATAGAATCATAGTGTCAGTTTGTGTTGGAAAGGATCAAAAAGATCGCATACTTTCACATAGTTCCAATCCCCCTGCCATGGGCAGGGACACATCCCACTAGATCAAGCTGCCCAAGGCTCCATGCAACCTGACCTTGAACACCTCCAGGGATGGGGCAGCCACAGCATCTCTGGGCAACCTATTCCAGTGTCTCACCACTCTCATAGTGAAGAAATTCTTCATTATGTCTAGTCTAAATCTGCCCCTTGACAGTTTATACACACTGCCACTAGTCCTGTCACTATAAGGCTTTGTAAACAGTCCCTCCCCAGTTTTCTTGTAGGCTTCTTTCACGTATTGGAAGGTCACTATAAGATCTTCTCAGAGCCTTCTCTTCTCCACACTGAACAACCCAACTCTCTCAGCCTGTCCTCACAGGGAAGGTGCTCCAGTCCTCAGATCATCTTTGTAGCCCTCCTCTGGACCCATTCCAACAGCTCTACATCCTTATGTTGAGGATTCCAGAACTGGACACAATACTCCAGATGAGGACTCTCAAGAGAGGAACAGAGGGGTAGAATCACCCACCTTGACTTGCTGGTCATGCTTTTTTTGATGCAGCCCAGTATACTGCTGGCCTTCTTGGCCATGGGCATGCACGACCAGCTCATGTTGAGCACCTCTCATCAACAAGCACCCCAAGTCCTTTTCTATAGGGCAGCTCTCAATCACATCATCCCCAATCCTGTATTAAAATCAGGGATTGTCTCAGTCTAAGTGTAGGACCTTGTACTTGGCCTTGTTGAACTTCATGAAGTTCTCACAACCCCACTTCTCCAGCCTGTCCAAGTCCCTCTGGATGATGTCCTGTCCTGCTGCTGTAGCAACTGCCCCACTCAGCTTTGTGTCATCTGCAGACTTGCTGAAAGTGAACTCAATCTCTCTGTCAATAATAAGGAAAGCAAAAGATGCAGATACAAACAAAGCAATATAAAGAATTCATTCTGTATATCCCATCAGCAGGCAGATGTCCAGCTTCTTCCTGAGGAGCAGAGACTCAGCTGAGTTAATGCTTACTTGCAAAGATAAATACCATAGTCACAAATGTTCCCTCTTCCTCCTCCTTCCCTGAGCTTTCATGGCTGAGTATGGCATCATACAGCACCAGATAACACTTTGGTCAGCTGGAACATCCGCACGTATATTCCCATCTTCCATCTCACTGCAGACTCTTTCTTTGGAGCAGGAGGGAAGAGACAGGGAAAGCCTCAATGCTGTGCAACAATGATCAGATGCAGCCAAAACACCAGTTTGTGGTCAAAGCTGATTTAGCCATAAATGTGAAGCCCAGCACCATGCAGGTTGCTAGGAGGAAAGGGACTTCCAGCCAGGTCCATGGACATGAGGAAGCAGGACCATGAAACTACTGGTGAAACCACCTGTAAGCTGGAAGCCCAATGACACAAACTAAGGGTCAAGTCATCTGCTCAGAGGGGTCATCTCTCCCTTGTAGGACCTGTCCACTTCCATGCCCAGAGTTCCTCTGTGACTAGTAGGCTGGTGACTGAGTCAGGGCTTGGGTCTCTATCTCATCTATGCTATCCTCAGAGGTGGTTTTGTTCTTCTCAGAACTGTGCTCCTCCAATGATGTTGATTGGAGGCATAGTAGGCACAGGCCAAGCCCCAGCAGAGTGGGAAGAGCTCTGGTTCACCCTGAGACCAGCAGGGTGAGGGCAGCTCATCTGTGATGGGTGGGAACACTTAATTACAAAGTTTAATCTCATGGAAGGAGGATAAGGTGTTTTACTTCTTATCTTTGCTTCTCACCATCCATTTCTATTTTTAATTAGCAATAAATTATTACCAATTAAATTGAATTAATTAAGTGAAAATAAATTAATTTTCCCCAGGTCATATATGTGTTTCCTGCCCCAGCAATTGGGAAGTGATTTCCACATCTTTATCTTGAGTCATGATCTATTCCATCTTATTTCTTCCTCATCGTGAAAAGGAGGGTAAGTGCAAGAGCAGCCAAGTGGGTGCCTGGCAGCCATTCAAGGCCACCCTACCACACATATTAATGTATTTAATATCTTTGTACCCTGAATACTTAAGACACTTTTTATTTAGGGTGATACCTTAGAATCATAGGATCATACAACAGTTTGAGCTGGAAGGGACCCCAAACCCACCCAGTTCCACCCCCTACCATGAGCAGGGACACCTCCCACTGCACCAGGGGTTCCAAGCCCCATCCAACCTGTCCTTGAACACCTCCAGGGATAGGGCAGACATCACTTCTCCAGGGAACCTGGACCAGCACCTCACCACTCTCACAGGAAAACATTTCTCCCCAAGATCTCATCTCAATCTCCTCTCTTTCAGCCAAAACCCATTGTTCTCCTGCTGTCCCTGAACTCCCATATCAAGAGCCCCTCCCCACCTCTCCTGGATGCCCTTTAGAGTAAGATCAAGGAACCTTTAACAGGCTGAGTATGTGTATGGTAGAAGAAAAGCATGATACTGACCACTCCCTACTGGGATCAAGAGGTCTCTAGTGAGCAGATGGTGCAGTCCCATGCAGCACAGAGGAAGGTGGATGGACCTTGGTTTGGACAGTGTGAGATGGAGGGTGGGTTGAAGCCTGTGTGAATCTGCTGTGTAAATCCTGATTTTACTGCTGCATCTCTAAAGCATTTTCTAAAATGCATATCCTATCCCTGAGAATTATATTTTCTCTGGCTAACATGCTGCTTGGCACCAGCAAATGCTTCCAATAGCACACATGGCAGGCATGCACAGAAGGTCTGGCTCTGTATTTAAACAGCCGCTCAGGTCAGGGGTGAGTGATTCCCTTTGAAATTATATTGCTGTATTGTAGCGGAACCTGAGCTCAAAGGATCTTTGAAAACTCTTCTCCAACAGTCAGTGGTGCTCCAGTAGCTCAAACACTTGCACTTTTCAACCTGAATTTTAATCATTTGATATAAATCAGCACTTGAGTTATTAGATGTAAGCACAGAGGTGGCCCTCAAAGGCATCCAAAAGCACAAATGGTGGCTGAGTAAGCACAGGTTGGACAGCATAGATACCTGAAACACTGCCTTGTGGAGGAGAAGAGCACCCTTACTATTCACAGCCTGATGCTTCTTTGGTTGTACTGGTCAAACCAAACCACGGTCATTTTAATTCCCATTGAGCATGGTTAGACTTCAATATATTTTTTTCAGTTTCAGAATGGTTAGACTTTAATTTATTCTTCATTGACCCTACGCAAGTCAATGTTAAGGGTTTTAAACTGAAAGAAGGATGGTTGGAGAGGAATTTTCCCCTGTTTGAATGTATCAGCCTGATTTCAGTCATGTTGCATAGAGAGTGGGTCCATCTCCTGGTGAGGTGTCCTCAAGCACTGATATGGCATCAGAAGGGAAGTTGGGTACTCAGGACACTGTTTAGTGATGGGTTTGACAGTGTTGTGTTTAGAGTTGGGCTTGATGATCTTAAAGGTCTTTTCCAACCTCAGTGAAGGTTGGAATGAGGATGTTGAGGCTCTGGTCCAGGTTGCCAGGGAAGTTTTGGATGCCCCATTCCTGGGGGTGTGCAAGGCCAGATTGGATGGGGTTTGAACCCCTGATCTAGTGTCCCTACCCATGACAGGGATTTGAAAATAAATTATCTTTAAGGTTCCTTCCAACTAAAACCTTCTATGATTCTATGACTCAATCATTCCATGATTCTATTCTATTCCACTATTCCCTTTTCTGTGCACATTGTGGGCCCAGGTCCAACTTTTGCAGGCA
The DNA here is from genome assembly GCA_013389865.1 of Piaya cayana. Classification (NCBI taxonomy): domain Eukaryota; kingdom Metazoa; phylum Chordata; class Aves; order Cuculiformes; family Coccyzidae; genus Piaya; species Piaya cayana. Next base: position 8,645 of record WAAB01022973.1, read on the forward strand.
GCAAAACTTTTTTCAGTGAGATTACCCTTTCCTCACAAAAACTTTCCTGAAATGTTAACCTAAAATCATGACTTATTGCCGCTTCTCTCACTTACTTGCAAGTTGAAAAAAAAAAAAAAAATCAAACCAGGAAAGAAAAAAAGGAATAGAAATATTTTTTGTATATATCTTTTTATATCACTCTGAATGGGTTTTGGTCTGTTTACCCATGTGTTTTTTCTCCTCTCTCATGTATTCATGTGCTTTGCTCTTTCCAGTCTTTCCCTTTTTTCATCACATTTGAAATGGAACACAAAGAGGAAAAACCCTGTACATGAGCCACTAAAAAATAATTAATCAGTGTACTTGGTCTTCAAAAAAGATTTCTACAAAACTCCTCCCCTTAAATTAAATGTGTAAGGAAAATAGTAATTTTAAATTCTCAATACTGTTTTCATCAGCACTAGGTATTATTTATGCTGTTCTTAAAATACATCTCCAACTTATGAATTTATTGGTCCTTGCTTAGGAATTTGTTGAAGAGCTGGCAAGACAATAAAGTCATTCACTCTTTGTGTAATATTAGTGAAGGTATAGCCCAATGATGTAGAAATTAAAAATGCCGGCATTTAAGTTGATAAAACATTTCCCTAGAGTATCTCCTTTCTTTGGTCATGTCTGCTACGTGGATTGTGAGCAAACATGATAAGAACTTGCAACCCTGCCTCTTTCCATTGCTCACAGTAAAAGACTTTGTGTGGACTTTGTCTCTTCCAAATGATGACATTATTGTTGGTTTTTTTGTGGGGTTTTGCACCTCTCTTACAGTCCTGCCCATGTATTTTCTGGGCTTTTCGCCTGAATTGGCTGGAGCCATAGAGCAAACAGAATCAGCTGTGTTGCTACGGGACGGCTACTTTCCAACTGCTTCCTGCCTGCTCGAACGCCCACAGCAGGCTATGTAGGGTGTCATTAGGTCCCTATTTAACTGTGCGTATGGCTGGGAGGGCATGTTTGTGTTTCATTTATATAGATATGATTAGCTGTTCTCATTGCTTGTCTGCCGTAACACTGAAAATGTGTCATGCACTATTACCCAAGCAAATGTAATGCCCCCAAAATAAACATTCCTTGCTAGTTTGTGGGCTGTAATTGATGGAAAAACAGGTGTTTCCTATATTCTCTGTGATTGCCTACACGTATGGCTTCTCTTATACCACTGCTCAATTACTTTGTAGTGTTGACTCCTGCAGAAAAAGAAATGGTGTTAACAAAAAAGTGTGGGTTTCAAGAGTGGTTTTGGTCCACAGCCAAATAAAATACAAGCAGCGCAGTCCTTTTTAGTATTTAAATAAACTACAGCAACTACCACATCCACTTTAGCTATCAAACTGTGTTTCCAGCTACTCTTATTTAGAAAGGCTATGCTCTGACCTGGCAAATCAAGGCTACATGGAACACAAATTCCCATTTGAATGGTGTTAATGTTCCCAAATTGGACCTTTCAAATAGAAACAGTAAAATAACATTCACAACTGCGTAACTGGTTGGTTTTATGCTTTAGAACCCAAAATTTTATCCTGCAGAAGCATTTCACTCCCAAGAGTGGTGTAAGATCTACTGATCTTGCATTGTCAAAAACTGGTGGATTTTATAATGTGATGATGTCAGAAATATCAGATATCAATATTTAGGCTGGTTATTAGGAAAAAATTCTTTACTGAAAAAGTTGTGAAGCACTGGAAGAGGCTGCATCCAAAGAAGCGTGGCCAGCAGGGAGAGGGGTTGCTCAATCTGGAGAAAAGAAGGCTCTGGGGAGACCTTAGAGCAGCTTCCAGTACTGAAAGGGGCTCCAGGAAAGCTGGGGAGGGGGTTTTGATCAGGTAGTGCAGCAACAGGGTAAGGAGAATCGTTTTCAGCTGAAAGAGGGGAAATTGAGATGAGATTTTTGGGGAAGAAATATTTTGCAGTGAGGGTGGTGAGGTCCCGGCCCAGGCTGCCCAGAGCAGTAGTGGCTGCCCCATCCCTGGAGGTGTTCAAGGTTGGGTTGGTTGGGGCTTTGAGACTCTGATGCAGTGGGAGGTGTCCCTGCACATGGCAGGGATGGGACTGAATGGGCTTAGAGGTCCCTTGCAACTCAAACGCCTCTCTGATTCTGTGATGATATCAGAGATAAATTTGCTCTAACTTTTCCCTTCTGAATGATTTAAAATGAAATATCATTACATAGTACCTTTCTTTGTCATGAATACTCTTTCAAAATAATAATATGATAAAATCATGGCATTGTGCTGAGACTTTTTCACTTTTTTCTGCAGATAAACTTAACTAATTTCCCTGCCTGGGTTTTTCCCTAGGCTCTGCTCCTTTTTTTATCTGTGCTCTGTCCTTATTTGCCTGAGGAAGATGGACAATTTTACCTCTTTTACGAGGTGCACAAAGATGAAGGAATGTGACTTTATTTCTTAAGAGCTTTCTGGGTTGCTCTCATTTCAGTGACTGCTTTTCATCTGATTAGTTGCTGGGTTTCATGGTTGTGCTTCCCACCCTGTCACCAATACATTTCTTGGGATACCAGCTGTCATTCAGAGGTGGTAAAGCTCTTGAACTCCTGGCCTTCCCTAACATGGCAGATTTTTCCTCACTGCATTGTTCCAACTGATGGGATGGGTTTGTGGCCAGCATAGATGTGCTGAAGCCACCTGGTACCAGCTGGAACAGAGAGCAGTTCTCACTCTGAGGCTCCTACCAGGTCCCTGTTTCCACTAGAGCCCCCTCTCCTCTATCACATTCCACAGCAGTCAGGGGTGAATGGCAAGATAGATGCCACAGAAGTCAAACAGAGGGTTGGTCTCAAAAATATGGACTGCAGCCTCAAATAATAATTGATAGGTCTAAATGTTTTCATCCTACTAATAAGCAAGGAAATGAAATCTTAGCATGCCTTTTGACAATGAGGAAGAAAAAGACACTCAATCAAACTCTTGGGCATGAGACAATGAAATTCTGAGCTTGGCTACAATGTGGTTAACTCTTCTTGTGGGGTATGTAAGGACATTCCCAATATCATTCTCACCCAGATGTCCTAAAATGAGTTGCTGAACATTAACACGATGTTCTTTGAAACCCTCATGAGCTAACTGTGTTACAGAAAGGCATCTGGAGCACAAAGAGGGTAAGATAGGGACTTAGAGCTGCTGAAGAAACATGAGGTTTGAGATAAGACTCCTGCCCCATGGGTTTTGTTTTTAAGCTCATTTACACTGGTGTAATACACTTTCTTAATAAAAAATACTGCCCAGATTACTGCCGATTTACACTCTTTTCAGGTCAAAATCAGGACTGAGGGGATTAAGCCACAGCTCTCCTGCCACTGGTGGCTACAATCCTTTGTGGGTTAGGATTTCAGACTCAGTACCACACACAGTGCTGATGGACATCCTGCTTATGCGCAAAGAAACATTTTACTCTTGGTCTACAAGAAGATGCTTCAGCTTGGGAAATGCAAAGGTTCCACTCAGCTACCACACACTGTGAAAAACCCCAGGAGCTGCTTTACTAACAGTTCTGCTCCAGGCACAAAGAGGTCCTGAGCAAAGTGTAGGTCCCCTACAATCACTTCTGTCATGTTACACTGAAGTTATGCAATAGAGGTAATGTTTTTATAATTCTGATTTTACACTCAAGCTCAACACCGTTGTGCACACTAGGGGCTAAATAAATCCTACTGAAAAACAACAAACATAAATTGTTTATGGAGCATGAAAAAATTATCTTTGACTCCACCTGATGCTGCTGATCAAGCTGTTCAGTTTTATTGTGCTATTATTAGAAGGGAATGTAGAGGATCTGACAGCATCCTTCATTAATGGATAGGATAATCAAGTTTGTGCAGCACACAGCTCATAACTCTGTATATAGTCCATCTCGCTGAAGTCCTGAATAGAAGGATACCCCAATAAATTAGCCCATCTGAACTAATTTTCATTTAGAAAAGAGTACTGAGATTTTCAAAACAGTCTTAGGGATGCAGATATTCTAACTGCTACTTAAGACTTGGGAATATAAATCATCACATATATGTATGGCTCTCTTAATTTCTGTGTACAGATAATGTTGCTTAACACAAAATATAAAGTTTAGGCCAAATTGCAGTCTCTCTCATGAGAAATGAGGGGTGAGAATCCACTTGTGTTTTGAGTAGGACACTAGTGATAAAACTGATACAGGGAAAACCTGTCTCATCCAAGAAAGTGCTTGGATAGACAAGAATGTTTAAAGGAAGAGTCAGAAAGGCTGTGCTAAAAATGGAACAGAGGGATCTTCAAGGCATCTGTCCAGGAAAGTGAAGACAATTCTTGGCAGTTAAAACCAAGAAAATCATGCCGTGTATAAACACAATAAGTTTAAATAAATAGAAAATGCACATTCTAGTTGCTAGCTTGACTTTGGCAAATCCTGTCCAGTCATTGTACCACACTGTGGAAAGTGAATACAAGTGAAGACCACAATAGGGATGTAGTATCATTTTATTGTTATTCTACCTTATACTGATGTTTACTGATATTCTATTCTTGTTTCTTGTATACTTCTTAGATTCTCATGTATTCTCCCCTTCCCTTGATCCATTCAGATTCCTCTTATTTGTTGCAAAAGTTATGATCCCTTCATCCCCATGAGAACCTCCGTAGGACTTCAACACTGTGCCCATCCCAGTACAATGATGTGTTAGGCTGAGATTTCAGGCACATAAATGGTGGTGTTTTACAGTATTTTCAACTCCTCATTGTTTTCTATTTATGTTTCCCACCAGCTTCCTATTTCAGAAGCCAGTGAAGAGTAGGGCAGGCATACCTGTCACTCTGTAACAGAAGAAAAGTGGCATCAAAGCTTAGCTCTGATATTTAAAAGCAACTTACTAAAATTGCCAGTAAGATATTTGCAAGAATCAAGCAGTTAAATACAGTTAATGGTAAACTGAAGCTCTCTAAAGGCTGTTTCAGAGGGTGAGGCAAGAATGTTTAGGGAACACTAGGAAATTTTTAGAGGCATTTTCTGGTGTGTGAGGAGAGGAAAAGCAATGAAATGCCAGTAGGAAAGCTAAATGACACAGAAAGAGATGAGAATGCAAAGTGAAAATGTGGAAATAAATGAGCCCTTAACAAATTCCAGTGTTTGCTGAGGAGCTGCAATGTGCAGACCACTGGATGTGATCTAAAAGAGAGAGATAATTAAAATTTTCTAAATATGAGTAATTGTGCTTCAGGATGGAGATGTTCCTTATGTAATCAGACAGGGAAGTGGTGCCAATTAATGTGGCGTACCTATGGTGTGCTTGAAGAACACACATCCATCAGTCATCACTGTGCAGAGGGTCCAGCATAATTAGCTTAATGGAAACAAAATGTGTTATTCGTCCCACTCTGCCCTGGCATTGCAGGTGGGAGGTGGGAGATGGCAAGGTGAGGGATCCCGGTGATGGCAGGTAATGACTGCAAAGGACAGAAAACCAAGTGCTGCACAACCCTGCATGACCCCCATCCCTGGGGGTGAGAAACTTGCTGGGGGACCCAGCTCTGGGAACAAGGGAATAGGGAATCCTGTCCCCACAGTTCTGTTCTGGGGGGAAAACGGGAACAGTTCCAAACATCTGAAAGCACTAGGACAACTGTTCTACTGAGCTGCAGTCGCCCCACATTGTGACCCCAGTTCCAAGGGGATAAGAACCCTCCCAAGCCAAGGCTGCAGGGAGCATCCATAGGCACTGAGACCCCCGCATCACTGACACCCCATTCTGGAGAGGGGAGCAAAATCCTGCTGTGAATGCAGGCACCAGGACCCCTGTCCCCACGACCCCTGTCCTGGAGGGACTGCAAAGCCCTGCTAAGCTAGGACTGCGGGGAGCATCTGCGGCCAGTGGGACCCCCGTCCACAATACCCCTCAATCCCTGTCCTGCAATCATGGGGCAAGAAACCCCCTGAGCTGCGGCTTGCTGGCATGGGGACCCTCTCCTCACCCTCCTCACGGGGAGCATCCCAGCCCAAAGTGTCCCCCGCCCGTTTTCTCCCACCCTCCCAGCCTTCCCCCGGGGAATTACCCCCCTCTCCCGTCCCCGCCTCGGGGTCAGGTACCCTTGACGTCAGGATGTCTGTCGTCGTTTGACACGTAAACAGTCATTTCCATTCGGGCTCCGGAGGGTCTGCGCGCCGGCAGGCAGGCAGGCAGGGACCCGCGCAGCTAGCTTAGCAACGCAGCTGCATCCCGCTGCTGCATCCCTCTGGGGCTGTACCCCACCCCACGGCTCTATCCCGCCCCATCGCCGCATCCCTCTCGGGCTGCATCCCGCCAGCGGCTGCATCCCGCCCAATCCCGCTCCGCTGCTCCATCCCTCGGGCTGCATCCCGCTCAGCTGCTCCATCCCACTCGGCGGCTGCATCCCTTCCCGTCGCCGCATCCCTCTCGGGCTGATCCCGCCAGCAGCTGCATCCCATCCCGCCGCTGCATCCCTCCCCGCCGCTCCATCCCACTCGGCGGCTGCATCCCGCCCCATCGCCTCATTCCTCTCGGGCTGCTGCATCCCTCTCGGGCTCCATCCCTCCCTGCTGCTGCATCCCTCTCGGGCTCCATCCCTCTCAGGCTGCTGCATCCCTCTAGGTCTGGTCCATCCCTCTAGGGCTGCATCCCACCCCGCTATTCCATCCCTCTAGGGCTGCTCTATCCCTCTCGGACTGCCCCATCTTTCCAGGGCTGCTCTATCCCTCTAGGGCTGCTCCGTCCCTCTCGGGCTGCTCCATCTCCCGCGGGTATGGCCGGCCGGAGCGCGGCTCTCGCCCTGCTGGCCGCCTGCTGCCTGGCCGCGCAGCGGCAGTTCCTGAACGAGTGGGCAGCCGAGATCCCGGCCGGTCCCGACACCGCCAGAGCCATCGCGGAGGAGATGGGCTACGACTTCGTGGGGCAGGTACGGGGAGATGCGGGGGGACGGGACCCTTCCCTCCCGCTCACTCTTCCTCGGTGATCCCCGAAAGTTGTGCCGGTCATCCGGGAGAAGCGGCTCCTCCACCGCGGTGACCGGGGATGGCTCTGTCCCGGGGGACCAGGCAGGGTGGGAAGGGAGCAGGGATGGTGAGAAGGGAGCGGACGGGGTGGGAAAGGACCGAGCAGGGGGAGAAGGGGCCGGACAGAGAGGACAGGGATCGGGCGGAGTGGGAAGGGACCGCGCAGGGACAGGACAGGATGGGAAGAGACTGGGCAGGACTTGGCCGGGAAATGGCAGAGAACAGGCAGGGACCGAGCAGGGACAGGATAGGGAACAGGCAGGGATGGGGCAGAGGGAACAGGGACACGACTGGCTGTATCCTGGCTCCCAGGCAGAGTGAGAAAGGACCGGGCAAGGACCAGGCAGAGGATCAGACAGGGAACAAGCATGGAACAGGCAGGGACCAGTCATGGGCTGGGCAGGGACCAGACAGGGTGGGAAGGGACTAGACGGGGAACTTGCAGGAAATAGGCAGGGACCAGACAGGGCACCCCCCACTCTCCAGAGGGACAGAGCAGGGACAGGCAACCACTTTCTCTCATCAAAGCACCCGCGGTTTCCCTGAGAGAGGGATGCAGGGTGCACCCTTTGTCCCAGAGGGACCTGTTAGGGTGGGGAGGGGAACAGATTTTCCCTGAGAGGTCCCTGTCAGTGCTCCTGGTTTTCCCAAAGGAGGCCGAGCAGTCGGGTAGGACACTCCACTCCTCCTGAGGTGACTGGGCAAGGACAAGGCAGAGGGACACCTTCCTCCCTCAGGGAACAGGGTGTGGACCAGGCAGGACATCTCGCTCTCAGATGAGACCAGGCAGGGTGGGCAAGGGCTGGTCAGGGCATTCTGCTCTCCCTGAGGGACCAGGGAGGGTAGGCAGGTAGCAGTCAAGTAGCTTCTGCTCTCCTTAAGGGGCAGGGCAGGGTGGGAAGGGCACCTTGCTCTCCCTGAGGGTCAAGGCAAGCCACCCCTCTGTCCCTGAAGGACCAAGAGGGGTGTCCTGCTCTCCCTAAGGAACAGGGCAGGGTGGGAAGGAAACTTTGCTCTCCTTGAGGGACCAGGCAGGGTGGGAAGGGTACCACATTTTCCCTGAGGGTTCAGGCAGGGTAACTAGCTCTCCCTGAGAGACAGGACAGGGCATCCCAGTCTCCTTGAGGGGACCAAACAAGTCACCCTGCTCTCCGTGAGGGACCAGGCAGGGCACTTCACTCTCACCGATGAGTGGACTGGGGGAAGGAACAGGCAGCCTGGCTCTGGCCCCATACCACCAATGACCTGGATCCCTGCCATCCTGCTCCCCACATTACTCCTCTCCAGCAGGCTGTCCTGATGCTTTTTTGGGATGCCATGACATCAGCATTATCAGGGATGAGTAACTGCTTTTAGGTAACAGCCTCATCACACCTCCAGGGTGGGTGTAGGGTCCTGTGCCAAGCACTGCATCTGGCATTGCTGGGATCCCAGATCCTCTGCCACACTGCTGCTTCCCACCCCATTCCCAGCCCACAGCCCTCCTCTGGGAGTAAACTGAGACTGGGATAGAAGGCACCTCTCCTCAGCAGGGCCATAAGCTGCAGGCAGCCTCTTCCCAGCCTCCTGCCCCACTGAGTTTGTAGGAGGGTTGTCTCCCAGGCACCATCATGTTCTTCAGGCTCCCAAACCCCAGTGTGATCCTACCTCTGTAAGCCAGGTTTGCTCTTCCTGCCTTTGGGGTCAGTGGTTCTGATTTCAAACAGCCCCTGCTTGGGGAAGAGGGGTGTTTAAAGGCAGCAGGGTGCACTCAGCTCTCCAGCTGCCATGCAAGGGAAAATGCTGGTCCAGCCTGCACAGACAAACCCTGCAACCATGTTTCTGAGCTTCTTACACCTATTCTGCTGAACCCCAGGAGGAGCAGGTAAAGCTGTGACCGTACATAAAAATTTACCTGCCTAAATGTGTCCATGTCAAGGCACATCTACGAGTATCCTGGTCACTGCTGTGTTACTGAGTACCATAGCGGTAATGTCTGCTTCACTTACTTAATAAAATTATTTCCCATTTTCTTCTGGCTGTTCTAACCACTCATTACCCAAATGTATATTTCAGTTCAGATTAAGATATCTAAGGGCTCCTTTCTTGCTCTTTTCTTTTGTCTTTCAAGCAGAATGAATTGGGTCAAGTTGTGATTGTTGATATTTATTTGCAGCAGGGAAATGTCTCTTGATCATTAAAGCACACCTCTGTCTTACAGATCGGATCGCTCAAAAATCACTACCTATTCAGACATAAAAGCCATCCAAGACGGTCACGAAGAAGTGCCATTCATATCACTAAAAGACTTTCTGATGATGAACGGGTGAGTGTGACATTTATTCTTTTTCATGCTCTCTTTATATTCTCTCTCCTTATCGCTGGCTTTGTAATGAGTCCACAGGCAGGATTTCCTCATTTTACAAGTCTAATATATTCAGCCATCCATACCCGTGACGAATAAGGTTTTATAATTCTGTCATCAGCAGGCAGAATCTGACCCTCTCTTACCATATTTTTTTGCAAGTGCTTTCCAAATAGAGATTTAAGATACACACCATTGCAGAAGCTTGGAATTCCAGATGTTGATGTCTTGCTGATGAAAATACAAATGAGTATTCAAAGTAAAAATCCATAGATGCACTAAGTTTAATCAGCTCGCGTCTGTGCAATTACCATGGGAATTAGGTTTGAATTAAAGTGACTGCATATAAAACAAAAAAAAAAACCCCAAACTAGAAAGGACTAGGGTTTTGCTGGATTTGCTTCTATGACATGCTAAAATCCCTTCTCAAAGGATCCACCACATGCTCTAGAACTGCAGTCTTGGCATGCTGGGGTCCCACTGCAGCTGGAGAGCAGGCTTCTGGGAGAGCCAGGGATCTGAAGTGCGATTTGCCCATAAGGCATGCTCCCCATTTGACTTCATTTCAGAGAGAAATGTGTCTGCTTGAAAACATACTGAAAAACTGAGGTGGGTGACAAATTAAAGGAACATACCAGAACTCTCTCTGCCCCTCATGAAAATGATTTCTGACAATTTCAGAACAACAAAGTCTGAATTTGCCTCCTGCATCATTGCAGCAGACATAGTCAAAAGATGAGCAGTTACAAACATGAAGTAACCTGAGAACCTGAACAGGAAAAACAGCAATTTGTCAGACCAGGACGAATCACTTGGGCATGAGTAATTGGCTGAAGGGAGGTTTCAGATGCAAATGTCATCTAGGAGGAAATGTTCAGTGTGTAGCTAGAAGAATTAAAGGAGGGGGTGGGACAGGGTGTTTGGTTTGCCTGTTCTGTTTCAAAACTGTTCTCTTCCATCCACGTCTTTGCAAATGCTGGTCTAACAGCTTAAGTTTTCTAGGTGAGATTTTCAAACTCACAGCCTTAGTGTAAATTAGTGTTCCGATTTATACCTATAACAATGATCAGATGTTCAATGCCATTATAGTACAATGCTCAGGAACAGAGTTTGGGTTGCAGTTCCTTCCTTTTTTTGGGCTTACTACATTGAATGTGCCTCTCATGCAGGGAAGAACAATTGTATTTAATATACCAGCCTCTAATGTTGTGGGCAGAATGGAAGCAATTGTGTTACAGAAATTACTGCCAACCCTTATTGCAGACCTAACCCAAAAAGAGTGCTTCAGAGTGCTGCAGGTGATTTGCTAAATTACCTCAATTTCCCTTTTATTTACCGTCTAGTATGCAAATTAACTATGTGAATGAATGAGATGTAATTATGTCATTATGTGAGTGTATAAACACAAAGCAGTCATGTAATGCTGTGCAGTTAAACATGGACCTTTGCTCCAAAGAGCTGTTCTTGCTCAGCAACAGCCTATTTAAAAAGGTTTAAATTCAGTCTTTAAAAAGGGAGAGAAAAGGGAATCCTACTTTTGTTTGTATAATGCCTTCGTGAATTTTATGGTATGTTAAGTGTGAAAGCTGGGTGAAAACTTGGCTCTAATCTATTTATCTACTTCCTATAGATCACCCAGTGTCTGTAGTAAAACGGATAAAGACTGTGAATACATTGAAAGGGATATATTTATCTGGTTCCCTAACTTCTTCAAGTGTTTGTGCTGGTTTCTAAATCTACTTTCTTACGAGATTTGAATCAAGATTATTTTCACTGCTTTCTTTATCAGCAACTGGGATTTGGCACGGGGCCTTGGGCATTTGTTGTGGATAGATGGTTGGAACCTCACCCTTCTGCCAAGAGACAAACGTTTGGCTCATCTTTCTGACATGTGTGCTTGGTAATTTTGGTTCATTCCTCTTGGAACAGTTGTCCATATAGAAAAAATAACAAGCATGGAAGCTGTCATTTGTTAATTACTGTTGGGTGATGAAGAGGCCAAGCTTTGCTGTGGGCAGGGAAGACAAATAATGGTGATTGCTCCAACTTCTGCTGAAGTATGTATGGTCCTGGATATGAACAGGGCAGTTTAAAATACTTATACTGGCATAATTAAGTATGGTTTGTGGGTGTATTAGCACAAAATACACAGCAAAGGGGATAGTATGAGACAGCTTTCAGTAAATGACCAAGTTTAACTTCTACTGTTAAGTCTTTTTGTTCCTTTAGTGAACTTTCATTAGGGTCTCACTAGAAAAATCAGATTTTATTTAAATCATTACTTCTTATTGTTGTAATTTCTGAGTCACTTTTACTGTTGTTTCAGGATGGATGGGGCCTTGGGTAGCCTGAGAGTGTGAGGTGTCACTGCCTATAGCAGAGGAGTTGGAACTAGATAATCTTTATGGTCCCTTCCAACCCAAAATGTCTATGATTCTATATGGTGGTAGGTGTAATGAACGTTAAACCCACTGGATGATGGTAGAGAAAAAGAGTGGAATCTCTTCAGATGTTTAAAGCAAAAGGTTAGATCCAAGGTATCTTCTACTTGAGGATTGTTGCAGGATCTTGGTTAACCTAAGCTGCCTTTGCTTGCCTGGAAACTGGGATGAAAAGCACCAGTTGGATCTGTGTCAGAGTGACCATGGAGGAGCTTTATGTGAGCCGGCGATGTGAGCTCATAGCCTAGAAAGGAACCAACCATGTCCTGGGCTGCGTTAAAGAGAGGTTGGCAGGGTGAGGGAGGCGATTCTGCCCCTCTGCTCTACTATCCCAAGACCTTACCTGGAGTCCTGTGTCCAGCTCTGGGATACTCAACATAAGAAGGTCATGGAACTCTTGCAATGAGTTCAGAGGGTGCCATAGAGACAATGTGATGGCTGGGGAGCATTTGCTATGAGGACAGGCTGAAAGAGTTAGGCTTATTCAGCCTGGAGAGGAGAAGGCTCCAGGGAGAATTTAGAGCAGCTTCCAGTACTGAAAGGGGTTCCAGAAAAGCTGGGGAGGGGCTTTTTACAAGAACTAGTAGTGATAGGATGAGTGGAAACGACTTTTATTTGGAAAGGGGGATGATTTAGTTTAGACATTAGGAAGAAATTCTTCCTAATGTGGGTGGTGAGGCCCTGGCCCAGGTTTCCCACAGTAGTTGTGACTGCCCCATCCCTGGAAGTGTTCACATCCAGGTTGGGTGGGGCTTTGAGCTCCTGATTCACTGGGAGGTGTCCCTGCCTATGGCCAGGGATAGAACTGGATGAGCAGTTCCCTCCTAACCCAAACCACTCCATGATTCTGTGCTTCAATAACATTTTATCACCATTTCCAAAAGGAGCACAGAAACAGGTATTGGAATCAGGCTTTGATGTGAACTGGGTTCTGTAATGTATTCAAGGAAACAACATGGGGTACACCTAAAAAGTGCAGCCCAGTGGCTCAGAGGTTGCTGTGCCCATGCACAGATGCTGTGCAGCTCATTGCAGTGACGCTTTAGAAAAAAATCCTGGAGTGTCTTGGCTTTCAGTTGCCTTAGGTGGAATTATGCCAGCAATTAAGTTAGTCCAATGTTCATAGCTCACTAATTGATCACTCTTCAACACACCACTGGGAAGGAGATCTGAAGGTCCAGCTGAGCTGTGAGTAAAAGCATTGTTATGGCTGCTAGGCTAAAATCAGGGATAATTCTTCTCCTTTTTCATTTAACTCCCAGTAGATACAGGCAGATGTGAAGATGCAGGTAAAAGAAAGAAGCAGGCTATTGTAGAATCAAAATCATTAGGCTGGTAAAAACCTTTGAGATCATCAAGTTCAGCCATACCTGTCCACTGCTAGTCATATCCCTCAGCACCTCATCTACCCATCTTTCAAATACCTCCAGGGAAGAGGACTCCACCACCATCTGGGCAGCCTCTGCCCGTACCATAGAACATTTTTGGTGAAGAAATTTTACCTAATGTCCAATCTGAAACTTCCCTGGTGCATCTTAAGGCCATTCCCTCTTGTCCTGTCAGGTAGTTGTAGAAAACAATAAGGTCTCCCTTTAGCCTCCTCTCCTCCAGGCTAAACAACCCCTGCTCTCTCAGCTGCTCCTTGTGAGGCTTGTTCACCAGCTTTGTTGCCCTCCTCTGGACACTCTCCAGGACCTCAATATCTTCCTTGTAGAGAAGGACCTAAAACTGAACCCAGGATCCAAAGTGTAGCCTCCCGTGGTTTTCTCTGTTTGCTTTAGGTGTCAGAACTGGGATGTAAGAGGTAACCCCTTACCCTTCAGCTTAAGGAATTCCTGACCTACAGAAGCTTACTTATCCTATTTGTACAAATAATTGCAGGTGTCATGGGTGGAGCAGCAGTATGAAAAAAAGCGAACTAAGCGTGGCACCGTGAGAGACTCCGCAGACAACCTTTTCAATGACCCTATGTGGAATCAGCAGTGGTATCTGGTAAGAATTTTTTGTTTTGGAACTAGGGATGGTGAATTTCAGCTGTGTTATTTCAGTGGTATCACAGTGATTGCACCAAAGGGAATGAATGAAGGGTCCTTCTCATTACCATATGCTATACATATAAGAAATTCTCTGATAATATTTCAAGCAACCTTCTGTTTTCTTTGAAGTGTCTATGCTATGAAGATTCTAAAAGCGAGTCCTAGTTGCTGCTTAGAGTGAGGATTGATATTAGAAAGCAGTGTAATTGTCCAAAGCTGCTGTAATAATAATTTAAAAACATTTGGTGTTGGCATGTAAGAACTCCCTTTCCATGCCTGAAGCTGGCCATGTATATATTTATTAAAACTGGCAAAATGGAGAGCATGCTCCAGACAGAAACAAAAGAGTATGCGTGCATGTAACATGCACCTTCATCCTGTTGTACTGGGATTCAAAGAGAAGAGGGTCTCTACAGCTCACATAGAATCATAGAACAGTTTGGTTGAAAAAGACCTTTGAGATCATTGAGTCCAATTGTACTGACTTACTGCTAAAGCAGATCCCTGAGCACCTCTTCTGCCTGGCTTTTAAACCCCTCTAGGGGTGGGGAATCCACCACCTCTTTGGGCGGCCTCTGCCAGTGCCTGAGAACCCTTTCAGTGAAGAATTTTTTTATAATGTCCAATTTGAACCTGCCCTGGCCAGTTTGAGGCCATTCCCTCTACTCTTGTCCTCTGTCACTTGGGAGATAGGACTAGCACCCACCACACCACAACCCCTTTTCAGGAAGCTGTAGATGGTGGTGAGGTCTCCCCTCAGCCTCCTCTTGTCCAGGCTAAACAATCCCAGGTTCCTCAGCTGCTCCTCATATCCTTTGTTCTCCAGTCCCTTCCCCAGCTCCATTCCCCTTCTCTGGACACACTCCAGCCCCTCGACATCCTTCTTAGAGTGAGGGGACCAAAACTTAACCCTGTATTCAAGGTGTGTTCTCACCTGCACCAAGCCCAGGGGGACATTCCTATCCCTGCTCCTGCTGGCCATGCCATGGCTGATACGAGATAAGATGCCATTGCGCTTCTTGTCCACCTGGGCCATTGCTGGCTTGTGTTCGCTGCTGTCTACTAACACCCTCAGGGCCTTGTCCTTGAGGCAGCTTTCTGCTGCTCTTCTCCAAGCCTAGATCTGCACAGGGCTGTTGTGTCCCAAGTACAGGACCTGGTACCTGGCCTAGTTGAAACTCATCCCATTGGTCTCAGCCCATGGATCCAACAGCCTCGCTGCCCTTAGGCAAATCCACACTCCTGCCCAGCTCCAGGTCATCTGTGAACTTGCTGAGGTAGCACTCGATCCCCTCATCCAGATCATGGATAAAGATATTGAACAGAAGTGGGCCAAGCACTGAGCTCTGGGAACACCACTCATGACTGGCCTCCAGCTGGATTGAGTTCTGTTTGTCACCATGCACCACATGTGCAAAACCTCAAGGAAAACAGATTTCCTAAGCTCTGTAGTTTCTGTCTGCCTGTACCAGCCCAGAGACATAGCTGATCACTTATGGTTTCTTTTGAGAGTCTATGTTTCCACTGAACATCCAGCTGTACATTCAGTCTAGGCTTCATCACTTTCACTCAGAGCAGAAATGGGATTAAAGGCAGCTACAACAAGTCAAGAAGAAAGGTCAAAGAATACACATGGCCCCAGTGACTGGAAATACCTTTCTGTTCTTTATTTCAGCTTAGAGAAAACAGACCAGACTTGAGGTTGTGTGAAGCTTTGCCCTCTCTTTCCTTTGTTTGAGCTGGGAAAAAGTAAATTGTAAACTGTATAGCATAAAATGTTTCCATAAAGATTCCTGTAGACTTCTTCTCAATATAAGAACTGGTTATCTTTAAAAATATGTTTGGGGTTTTTTTAAGCCAAAATACCTGTTTGCTTCTTTGCCTGCTCCCAGCTGGAAGCAGGAAATTTCCAAGATGTCTGTAGTGAACAAATACACAAACACAGAGTTCAAAAAAGCAGTGGTCTGCTGTCCAGAAGACAGCTCTTTATTGCACCTTTTCTCTAATTTTCCATGTAGCCTTCCTGCTTGAGACACTGAAACATGATGCTTACCCATGTTTGCTGTGCACATTCATTTTTTTTCTGATTAAATGCATTAAAGTGTTGAATATTTTCTTCCAAAATATGTTCCTTGCCTTGTAGTAAGTGACTCATTATTACAATTTGATGGCAGCAGTTTTTAGCCCTATTCAGTGTACCTTCACTCATCACTAGAGAAAATGATTGCTTGATGGATTCTGGGGAAGAAAACTTGAAAACTCACATAATTCCCTGACTGCCAGCAGTCAGAAAAGAAAGCATTAAATGAAAGAAAGGTCATTCCCATAACAGATTTCTTTTTCTAAGCCTCATGCAACATTCCTTTGGAAACAAAGAAATTAAAAACCTGCTATGAACAGATGTAATTATGCACAAAGCAAAAGAAAGAAAATGAGTTCTTTTCACACCTTTTTTTTAATGGATGTTGTAAGCAAGTCTTCTAAATTATATGTATGTGCCCTGGATTTAATACTGGAGAGGAAAAAGACCCATTTAGGAGCCACTCTTCGAAGAATTTGCTGTGAAAGGGAGGGCTATGGGTGATTCATGCTTCCAGTTGATTTACCACAGGGACAGTAATAAGAGTACTAAATAGAAAGTTGTGATTCAGCACAGTTGTTCCTAGCTAAACGACTACCTTAATTGTTTTACCCATTAATTATTTTGCTCTGGCTAACTTGAATGTCAAACGCATTTGGAGAAAGTGCAGCTCACTGTGCTGTGGGGTGCTGCCTTGGCTTCTCATCAAGTGAAAGAACAAACATTAGCAGGTCTGATGATTAACTCAAGGTTAATCCGTATTCCAAGGTCCAGCAGCACATCCGTACCATTCCCATGTTTCTGCTCCCTACCTCCAATAAACACAGGATGCTCTTCATTCAGAGACTGTTCAAGGCTCTGCGAGCAATGGGGTAAATCTTTCAGTGCTACAAGCATTTTAAGAAACTAATTTTTATGTTATCCTTGTAAAATCTGAGCAGAATACAGCTCTTCATGCTGGGATGGTTTAGAGCACCTTTAAAATATTATTTGGGGTTGATATAGGATAAAAATGTTGACATATTTTAATCCTTTCTGTCCCCTAGCAAGATACAAGAATCACTCCATCCCTGCCCAAACTGGATCTCCATGTTATTCCTGTATGGCAAAAAGGGATTACAGGCAAGGGAGTTGTCATCACAGTTCTAGATGATGGCTTGGAATGGAATCACACCGACATCTACACAAACTATGTAAGTGTGGGCACTAGAATGCTATGGAATAAATGAATCAGTTGTCTGTGTAAGGCACAGACAGTCTCCTCCGGCTTGCAGTCTGTTCTGTAAGTCACCTCCAACAGAACGGAGGCTGAAATATCTGCCTCAGGCATAATTTGAAACCTGGTTTGTGTCAGAGGAAGCTGGATGTTACTTAGCAATGATAGTGGGGTGTTTTTTTGTTGTATTTAGTTCCCAGGCATGTTAGTGTACAGTGGTTTCATGTTGAATTATTAAAGCTCCTTGAAATATTTATGGAATTGTTAATGACCATCAAATTCTACCTACTTGGTTGCTATCCACACGAGGCACACCCAATAAGTAAATACACACTCTAAAACCCATTTTGTTTCACATTTCAAAATGCATTTTCTATTTGTCCAAATTATTTTTTTGTTTCTTTTTTAATATAGGATCCGAAGGCAAGTTATGATTTCAATGACAATGATCATGATCCCTTTCCTAGATATGACCCAACAAATGAAAATAAGTGAGTAGCCTCTCTGTTGCATGAAGACAACAGAACCGTGTGTTATTGCTTTATGTGTTAGAATGTGTAGGTGCATAAATATAGATGTATGTCCCCTAAGACAGCTATATTCATCAGGCAAGGGATTGTGCCCCTGTACTCAGCACTGGTGAGACTACACCTCGGTTTCAGGCCCCTCACCCCAAGAAGGACATTGAGGGGCTGGAGAATGTCCAGAGAAGGAAACGGGGCTGGAGAACAAGTCTTATGAAAAGCTGCTGGTGAAACTTGGGTTGTTTAACCTAGAGAAAAGGAGGCCTGAAATGAGATTGTAGAAAGTGGAGTGTTGGTCTCTTCACCCAAATGACAAGTGGTAGGATGAGAGGGAATGGCATCAAGCTGTGTCAGGGGAGTTTCACACTGGACATTAGATAAAAATTCTTCACCAAAAAGGTTCTCAGGCCCTGTCAAAGGCTGCCCAGGGGGGTGGTGGAATCCTCAGCCCTGGAGGTATTTAAAAGAAGGGTAGATGAAGTGCTCAAGGATGTGATATGGTGGTGGACAGATATGGTTTGGCTTGATGATCTCAAAGGTCTTTTCCAACTAGTAATTCTATGATTCTAGGATATAATAACAGAACCTTGAGATAGTTGAGTTTAGAAAGGGCAACTGGGGGTCATCTTGCCTGGGTCCCTGCTCATGACCATGTTGAGATGATTTTTGACTGTTTCTGAGGAGGGAGACTCCACAACATTCCTGGGCAACTTGTGCTATTTCTGAGTTACCCTCACAGTGAAACATGTTTCCTGGTGTTCAGAAGGAGCCTCTTGTGGTTCAGTTTACACAAAAATGTGCACATACATCATCATGAATACTGGAAGCTAAGGAAATTAAATTCCCAGATGAAGAGCTTCATAATTGTGATCTCCCGACAACGTCCTGAATTTCTTCATGACTTCGCAAATATAAGGTGCTGATGTGTTTCTGTAGGCTGAGGGGAACTACACATTGTGTCACTGTATGTGTTTCTAGAACAACACTTACCTAAGAAGATTTTTATTCCAGTGCTCTGCTTTTACTGGAAGAGACTGTGCCTTAGAGGAACCTGTTAAGAAACCTGTCTCTAGGTCTGCTTTTGTAGCTAGGGATGTGGTTTTCCACTTGTGACTGTACCTTTTAGACCAGTAGAAAGGCTTCTAGCTCAGTGTGCACCGTCATGGGTGGAGTTGAGACCGTATTTGACCTAAATGTTCTCAAGGTCGTAATCTAGGAAGTTTCCAAAGGCTTGAACATATGACAGAGAATCAGTTCATTTGGTGGACTGTGAGTATTGGAAGGAGAGAGGGATTTTCTCTGATGCCCTCTTTAGACCAGCTTCTTTGATATTCTGGAACATCTTGATGGGTCTGTCATAGCCAAGGATATCTATAGAAATTCAGGGAGGGATTTTTTCCATCAGAAAGTGCAGAGAATGGACCTCTTTAAAAACTGGTACCTATAAGCAGTCAATTTATTAAACCAATTAGAATGCTGCTACTCAGTAGAGGCGCATCAAAAAAACAGATGCACTGGTTCCCTATTGTCTGTCAGACAATAAAATAGCATCCACAACATAAATCAGTGCATGGGAAAAACATCAGGATAAATGTCCCATGAATAAGACATTTGAAAAATGACATTTCTACTTCGTTACAACATTATTTAAGAGCAAGAAGATATCCTCTTGTTGCAATGACGTTATCTCTTAAATCTACCTGTATTACATCTAATCCTTATTAAAAAGTAAATGGAATTCAGCCCAGAAGCATTCAAACACTTCATTGAATAACAATATGTAGCATTGAATAGTACATCTCTCTTACAATTACACTTACACCAAGATTTTCTGTGCTGTGGAATGAGAATCAACTATGGCAAAAAAACCAACTGCGTAGAAAATAGTTATAAGTAAAAAAACAGCAGTGGTAAGGATACTTGAAAGGTATTTTCTGAAATCCTAAATAAATGCAGTCATTAAAAAAGACTTGTGTCATGTTTCTACTGGAAGAAGTTTAGCAGCTTCTTAGGGATATGATTGCTCAGGGGTGGTTTAGTAGTGGATGGGTAAGATTGGACTCGATGATCTCAAAGGTCTTTTCCAGCCTAGGGATTCTATGATTCTTATCCCCATAATTTTATGCTACTTTTGAATTGTACTCCAGCTGCTCATCAGGTTTCTAACCAGTCTACTGACTTCAGTGTTATCCAGTTGAGGTACTTATCGTCTTATCACAGTGACCCTTTGACTATGTAATAGGTAAAATTAAGTTGCTTAAAACATAAGAGAAACAGGTATTTTTGCATCTTGTAGAAACAACTCAAAAGCTGTTCAACACCTGCATTGCGTTTGTTTAAAGGAAGGCTTCCACCAACCCAAGGTGGTCATTGATAGTTCTGTGTGCATGTTACATGAAGATGTTATGAGGTGTGTTTTTTTCCTGTATTTATTCAGGCACGGGACACGCTGTGCAGGAGAAATTGCCATGCAAGCCAACAACAGAAAATGTGGAGTTGGAGTAGCCTACAATTCCAAAGTTGGAGGTGAGGAAATGAAAATAAATAGGATGCACAGTGCAAATGGAAACCAGCTGGATCCTGTGAAGCACTGAGTGTTTTCAGCTGCCGTTAATCTGAAATACAAATGGTTGATTGTTCTCAGAAAATGTCATTCTTGCCGTGTTAGAAACCTTGTCTGGCCGTCATGCAGGATGCTTACATCTGTATGACAGCATCTCTTGAATGCCAGCATCATCCCTGGAATTTGCTTATTGGTTGAATACAGGTAGAATGTATAACAGCAACAACAAGATAGCTGGTGTTGATGATGATCACAACAGTAATAATAATAATAGTAATGAGCTATGTTGTATGCTGAGATAAAACCAAATCCATTATGTAATGATGGATTCACACATGAAGATTGGTTATTCTAGAAGGAGGTGGCGTGTAGGAGGAGTTGGATTTTAGTAGAATGGAAGTAAATATATAAGTGTTCATACCCACTCTTGCTTGCAGCATCTTCTTTCCATCCACACAATTACATTCAAAAGGTCATGTTAGTCAAGGTGCTCTAACTGCTGTGGGTTTTGTCTCAACAGCTTACTTCTCTGCTACCATCATAAGTGAATTCTGAAAATAAGTAGAGTGTTGCTTGCCCATCAATCAATATTGCCATTTTTGTGAAGTGGTGACTAGAATCTATCAGAGGTTTATGAAATAGTCATGATCAAAGTATCAATTGCAAATGGTTATTTAGCTCAGAGGAAAATGCTTGTACAGTCCTAGTTTTTCCGTTAGTCCTTTTTTTCCTTTTAAACAAAGGGATGATGAGTGGCAATTGACACCCATAACCACTGTTCCCACCATTTCTGTCTTGCATTTGTAGGTTCCAATTTACTGTGTCAAGCTGTCACAGATGTCAGTTTTGCAGCCTGTCTTTGCCGTAATGCGCTGTGCTGTCATGCTCTGTTTAAACAAAATATCTCACTCATAAGACGGAGAAACCAAATTTTCAAAGCAAGGCAAAATGGATGAAGCTGCAAAGATGCCTGAACTCCCACTGTGCCCATATTTTAAATCTGTCACATCTATGGAGAAGATTCTTCTGCAGTTGTTTGAATATGCGCTGTGCTCATTTGCAAATGCAAACTGCAGCAGTGGTGGTTTGACTAGAAAAGAAACATGAGGAAACACGGTCCAATAACTCAGAAAGCCCCTTGTGTCTGGGTGGGGAAGGAGAAAGGATAGTGAAGTGTGGAGAAATTGTAAGCTGCTATGTATGACTGGCCAGATTGAGATAGGCATGCAACAAAAATACATTAAAAGAGCTGTGGAAGATATATGGAGTCTTCAAAAGATTCAGATAATTTTGGAGTGGCTGAAAACTGGAAGGTTTTTTGATGTTCCAAGCTGCACAGGATTCATTTCTTCACAGGCTGTTTTTCTTCTTCTTTTTAAATCCATGAAATGACACATTACACACTTCTATTTGACATTAGTTCAGGATGACTTCTTTAAGCAGATGTTTGCTCATAGCAATTGCCATCCTAGATAAATCCAGTGGTCCACAGCCCCTCTGATTGTCAACAGCTGCTTTAGGGAAACAAACCTGGGCACTTGGGATACCTTGTTCTCTAACCCTCAGCATCAGATGTTGGTTTAACTTTGCCTTGAGTGGTAGAACAAAATGTTCTTTTTTATTTTTCCCCTGTGAACATACTGACTTTAATAAACCTGACTGCTCTCACTAGTCACATCAATGCCTGGCCCTGTTCTGAAACCTTCATTAGTCTTTCAGGACTTTGTGACTGAGAGTCCCACAGGCTTTTCTGTTCATTGCATTAAAAAAATGCATGTTTTCGTGCCACTTTTCCAAGTGAACAACTCTCCGTGTCCTTTAACATTCACCTCTGGTTCTGCACAGAGACCAGACACCGGCATGCATCCATCATCTCTGGCACAGAGCAGGGTGTGCGTGTTTTCATGCACACTGAACCACAGAACTCTGCTACAAGAGGTCTCTGGTGCTGCCATGGAAATCAAATTATTAAGAAGCTCCATTTTACAATGGACTAGGCTGAGAGTTCCCACATAGTGACGTGTTGCTAAAAATAGCCTTCTGCTGGGCAGACCCATGCATGTGCCTGAAATTACTGTATGCTTTGCCTTTGATTTTGTGGGACTGACAGTGGGAGCAAGCATGTTCCAGAATAAGAAGGAGTTTGTGTGAGAGGTCATAATTGGAATCTGCCTAGAGAAACATCGCTGCAGTCACCAAATCCCTGAGCTGACTTAAACAAGCAGGATTTTTGGTAATCACAAAGAAAAGACAGAGTTGTTCTCCTTGATCTGTTTTCATCAGCCTGTTGTCAGTAGTATTCTTTTCTTCCTGTTACATTATTTATCTGCAGAGTTGGCTTTGTCTTCTTCTGTGGGAAATATCTGTGCGCCACTCTCTGCATTCCCAGTACCTCATTATGTGCTGTGAGCTTGCTCACAGATCTTGCAGTCATCTCCACAGAGGCAGATCTTTGCTCACAGTGAGCTGGTATGAGAGAGTCTCAAAATTGTGAGGCAGCTGAAAAAAAAAAGGTTATTCAAAATGTTACGAGATTAAGCCTGTCTCGGGTAAGTGGGGTTTTCCGAACCTGAGGCGCAGAATGTACCTTGATTCTTTTCCCAGCTCTGTGAATGATAGTGGAGAAGTGATGACTGAGCGGATTAACTGTTTTGTCTATTTTTACTACTATTTAATATGAAATAATGAAGCCCAGCTGTATCTTAGAGGTATTATGTGTCTCAGAGGCCAGCCATTTGGGAAAAGAATTATGCTTGCAGTCTTGTCTCCCCCTGCATTATAGGATAAAAAAAGAACAAGATACTGAGCTGCAAGGGTGAGGTTGGGCCTTTTTCCTTTTTTTTTTAATAGAATGACCACATTTTGACTACTATGCTCTAGAAAAATTCCAGTTTTATGTAAAATATTATAAAACAAGTACTCATAACTCACCAACTGCCAGTAATGGTGCAGCTGCTGTAGCACAAACCTGCCAAGTTCAAGAGAACCGAGATATTTTTATTGCTTCAAAACACAGGCTAAATCCTGACTACTGTGGGTTTTGTATCACTACTGTTGATCAGAGAGCCAGGCTGTAGTGGAAGTTGTGCCAGAATTCTGTTATTTCTGTCCTCCTCCAGCACTGGGCAGGGGTAGGAATCCTTTTGCAGAACTCAGGATCTGCAGGGAGAGAGATCCAGTGAAGATGAATTGCTGCTTGCCACTGAATTTTAAGTACCACTGGGATCAGGCTTGCTCTGAAGGAGATTAGATCATGCAGTTCCTAATAAAATGTTAATGGTTAGATATCTCCAGCATATCCAGATTCCACACAGTGGAAAAATACGTGGTAGTAAGACAAGATAGTTTTTAGTGGTGGAGACTGAGAGCTGGTGAAATTGTAGCATCACAGAGACAGCAAAACCTTCATGGTTTTAGTGAGAATATTCAGAACTGCATCTTTGAACTAGAACTCTTGAAGGTAAAAGTTGCCTTGATCAAACCTATTTGAATTTAATGATGTGCCAGCAGTTTGAGAAGTCTCCAATACAGATTTAAGAGAGAGAAAGAGTCAAGAAAGAGGTCAATGCGATTGGAAAAAGCAGTAACAGTAAGTGAAATATCATCTCGGCTCTTTGTAGAAAGAGGGAAAGTAAATAAGAGGCAACTAAGATTTTAAGAGGTTTTTTTAATGTTTGTAGAGAGTGCTAAGTTCTGTAAATGAAGGTTAAGTGTACAATTTCACACTGATATGGACTGTGCTGCGTGTTACTGACATGAACAACAGTAGGCTGTGGTTGCAACAGTAGTGGATTAATTCTGCTGGAACCCTTACAAACAGTTAACAAAGACAAAGAAGAGGGATCAGAAAGTCAACCCTGTCTGCTTTGTGTTTTCTGCTCAGGTATACGCATGCTGGATGGAATAGTCACTGATGCTATTGAAGCCAGTTCCATCGGATTCAATCCAGAACACGTGGATATTTACAGTGCGAGCTGGGGCCCTAATGATGATGGAAAAACTGTGGAGGGACCTGGGAGGCTGGCACAGAAGGCTTTTGAGTATGGGATAAAAGAGGTATGAGACTTAAGAGAAAGGTGCAATGAAATGTGACAAGGAGCAGGCTTTTAAAATCATTGATAGCAGGGAAGAAATGAAAATGGTTTGTACTCCCTTTGCTCTGTTTATGCTTCCTTACTTAAAAAGGAGGAGATTTTTAATAGCAGAAGTCAGAGACATTACCAGCCAGAACAAGCCTTCTAAAAAAGCACCATTAGAGCTTTCCAAGCTAGGTTTAAGCTGCCATTCTCTGCAGATAAGCTTTCTTTTTCCATCTTTACATCTGCTGCCTTTGTCTCACTCTACCCCCACCCTGCTCTGCTGCTTGTTTTGCACTGAGGAGTAATTGGATTTCTGCACTGAAAGCCTATAAAATGTAACACAAAATTTCTGCTTTGTGAATATTTTACTGCGTGAAATACTGATATATTCCCTGACCTTATGGATGGGCTTGTATTCTGTTAATTGTACCAGTTTATAAATCAATTTATGAATTGTTGTGTATCATGATCCAGTTGCTTTCACAGTATTTCCAGTATTTTCACAGTTCTTTTTTTATGTTATATTATTTACATTGTTTTATGTTTAGATCTGGTTGGATGGTAACTAGCATGTGAACTGAGAGCTAGAGGGGGTGGTTTGAAAACATACTCTTGCTTTTGCCAGTGAGGTAAAAAGGTACTTAAAGGCTGGCAGGTACATGCAGGTAGTGAGGGAGACTGAATCCAAGACAGGAGAGAGGAGAAATGAAGAAAAGCTTGAAGGACAGAGGCAAAGAGAAAGAAGATTTTGGAAAAAGGGCCATTACATTAGCAGACAGAAGGACAGAATTAAAAAGAAGATTCTGGTGGCTGACAAACATGCTCTGAGAGAGGAATGGAGACTGAGAGGGCTGGGCTGGTGACAGCAGATTGCATTCCACAGCAAAGCAGCAAGAGAAGAGGGAGAATTAAAGGCAATGATAGGGGAACTAACGTTCAGCTGTCGTATTCTGGAAAAGCAGGTAATTTGGTAAGGGATGTATTTATTTTTACAAACTGTTTTATTTCTGAAGGGTAGCAATTGCTTTGTTAGTCTTCCTTTTCCATTATTTGGATGGTCTCCATTCTGCTTAAAGTCAAGTAAAGTCTGGGCTGCCAGTGACTTGCACCGCTGGTGCTTTCACTACTGGCCTCGTGAAGTGTTTGAGCATGTGTTGAGCGCTAAGGATCAGAGGGGTGTTGGTGACACTCCAAGTGAAACCAAACCAGGGGTTTACATACAACAGTGCTACTCTGAACTGCAGCCTTTCCTTAAAGGAACATACTGCCTCATTTTCTGTGGTAGAAGTGTGTCCTTCCCATTTCAGCAGTTGAGTCACAAGGAGTACAGCTTTTTTTCCTTTATTTTTAATATTTTAAGTGCCACAAATGTCTTAGCACTTGCATTAATAACTTCAAGTCTCATCTGAATGGGATGATAATCTGTATCTCAAGTGCTGTCTCCAGTGACTGCATGTGTTAATAATGAACAACATGTGAACTTCTCTTCACAGGAGATGGATTTTTTTCCTCTGAAGGCCTAGCGCAGTTTGAGCCTGATAGGGCATTGCAAGTGATAGTGGACATGGTTTACCTGCTGTCTACTTTCACCATTAGTTGTTGACTTCTGCCCTCTCCTTAAGCACTGGAGACCACAGTAAGGAATGAATGTGGTTGTGTCTGGAGGCTGGTGGTGCTGGCACATGGAAAGGAGAACACTTTTAGCCAGATGTGATTAATAGTTCACTGTGTTTCAGCAAGTCAATGCTCACCATGAAAGGCTTCATTACAAAGAATAAACAGGTGGAATAGACATCATGTATGTCATTCACTCTGCTTAACTATGCTTCTATGATACAGGAAAGGGTAGTGAAAGAAACCCTGATAAACCTGCTATTTCATTAAAAAAATAGATTTTTTCCTAGAAATGTCCAGGACCAAAACATCACCATGTAGGAAAAACAGAACACATCTCTGGTTTTAACTGAAAAGCCTATCCTGAGGAAAATTGCTGGACTTGGAACACTAAACATAGACGAGTGAAACTGAGACATCTGCTGTTGTGTGTGATGTAGGATACTTTAAGCAGCTGGTTTCTTCTGTTTCTGACTTCTACAGCTCTTGGGAATCTGTCATTTTCTACCTGAAAATGCTTGATATATGATATATTGGGGTTTGTGCGTGGGGGAAGTTGTTAAGAATGCATTAAAGAGACAGAGATCTCTTTGATAACCACTACTTTCCATTTCCTCTAGGGCCGAAATGGGAAAGGCTCCATTTTTGTCTGGGCTTCAGGGAATGGCGGCCGTCAGGGTGACAATTGTGACTGTGATGGCTACACTGATAGCATCTACACAATCTCCATTAGCAGTGCTTCACAGCAAGGCCTTTCTCCCTGGTATGCAGAGAAGTGCTCTTCAACTCTGGCCACAGCATACAGCAGTGGGGATTATACTGACCAGAGAATTGTAGGTCGTTTTTACCAGATTCAGAACAAACACAGAAATGTATTATATATGCAAATAACGAGTGAAAACTCTTAAATGCTTGGTTTAGATGACCTGCTTTATGTTATATGTTACATGCTTAGTGCTTTTACCTTGAAACACTGAGGGATTTGTAATCAAAAAAGCAATTGTATTCCTGGAACATCCTCTACTGTAAAGCAATGTCTACATGACATCATTGTGAAGGGCAGTTACACTAACATGCTGGATTTGTCTGTTGTTTGTGTATGACAGAGGTCTCTGCATGGCATTTCATATGGTCCCATTCTTCAGAAAGAGAGATTAAAGTTAAAGAACCTGTGAAGTTAGCTTGCCATCTGAGTCAGTGCCTTGCTGTCACCATTTGTAAAGTCGTCAGCTCCCAAATCCCCATTTATGAAAGCAACAACAGTGCTTCCAAATTTTTGAAAGGTAATCAGCAGGTGGCCACATCAGTCTGTGTGCCTTTATTACTTGTGCAAGAAGTGACTCCTACTGAAGAAAATTGCTGTGATAAAATGATGTTGCAATACCTATAATTTCTGTTCAGCCCTGATGGGTGATAATTTTACTATGAATTACATTTATGGTGATTAAAACAACGTAATTCGAAGTTAGCCAGGAGATCAACACTTCCTAAGCGGCTTTTCTTCATAGCCAAGAGGTAGGTATATTGGAAAATTAGGCTGGTATTTTATTTCCAAATAAAGCATGTGTTTCATTGCAAATTATAGTTCTGCTTCCGAAGAGGGAGCAGAACACCAGCACTAATCCTATGAGTAATCTTCTAGCAAGCGGTAATTTTGAATGTTCTAGGCCCAACACGATAATCTGTTTTTATGATTCATTCACCAGTAGATCTGAAACACTTACTGAGAAATCTTAGAATAAAGTAAGATGTTTCATGTGGGAGTATTTTGTTCCAACACAAAGCACTTTGATATAAAAATTAGAGCTGAAGTAAAAAGAGGGGATTGAAATTTGAACAGATGTAAACATTCATCACTTTTCCTGAAGGTGAGCAATATATTCATGAGCAGAGTGAAGGATACATGGTTGTATTTGTGACTGTGGATGTGACTGTATTTACAACTGAATAACCACACCATCTGGGTGTGTTGTGTTTTTTATTTTTCTGTCAGACAAGTGCAGATCTTCACAACAAATGTACAGAGACTCATACTGGGACCTCTGCATCTGCGCCCCTGGCAGCAGGGATTTTTGCACTGGCTCTGGAAGCAAAGTAAGATGTCAGACAACTTTCTATAAACTCCTCTCCCTCAGCTACTCTAACTTCCCCAAAATGTTGCCTGTTTGAAACTGGCACCATATTGTGTTGCAGCTCCCCTTTTTGTCTGTTGGAAATGCACAGCCCAGTAACAAAAATAAGCAGCTACTTGCCTCAGTACCTTCCTAGCAGAGCAGTAAAACAAGACAACCAGGGAATTTTTGTCCATTTTGTGCACTTGCAGCATTTGTTTACTAAGTTATGGTCAACTGCACTTAAAAGCAGTGAGTCTGCACATGTGTCAGGAGAATGTGATTTGGAGACAATAGGTTGCAGGAGTTTAAATTAAGCCTTTCGTCGATTTACTGAACCTTTTCTGCCAATGATGAGACATAAAGTAGAAGGTAGGTAAGCCTGACTGTCCAAGGAGGAAAGGAGCAGGCAGGTTCAGATCTTGTGTATGTGGCAACCAGAACATATGACTTCAAAGAGGGTGAAAAATGACAGTGGCTTTTGCACAGGAAAAAGTGCAGCCAGGTTGTAGGCTTAGTACTGGAATAGTGTAGGTCCTGCTGCGTGTTCTGTTGCCTGCTCTGATGAGGCTGCTTGTGTGAGGTTCGGCAAGGCCAAGTGCTGGGTCCTGAACTTAGGGGACAACAACCCTGTGCAGTTTCAGGCTTGGGGCAGAGCAGCTGGAAAGCTGCCTGGTAGAGAAGGACCTGGGGGTGTTGGTAGATAGTCGGCTGAATGTGAGCCAGCAGTGGCCCAGGTGACCAAGAAGGCCAACAGCAGGCTGGCCTGCATGAGAATAGAGAAATGAACAGAGCTGGTGGAAGTTTTAGAGCACAAGCCTTATGAGGAGTGGCTGAGGGAGCTGGGGTAATTTAGTCTGGAAAAAAGAGGCTGAGGAGAGACCTTGTCACTCTTTATAAGTCCCTGAAAAGTGGTTGTGGTGAGGTGGGTGCTGGTCTCTTCTCCCTGGTAGCTAGCGACAAGACAAGGGGAAATGATTTCATGATGCACTAGAGGAGGTTTAGGTTGGAAATTGTGAGGAATTTCTTTACTGTGAGGGTTCTCAGACACTGACAGTGGCTGCCCAGGAGGCGGTGGTGTCCCCATCCCTGGGGGGTTTCAAAAGCCAAATAGATGTCATACCTGGGGACTCAGTCTTGTGGTGGACCGGACTGATCAAGGGGCTGGATCAATGGCTGGATTCTTCCGAGAAAAAATGTTCTATGACGTAAGCCAGGCTACTAAGGGCCCTGTTGTCAAGGGCAGAGCCAATCGCAGATAGAATCAAATACCCAGGGAACTTTCAAAGCCCAGATCCCAGGAAGACTGGTGGTAAATAAAAAAAAAAGCCAGTTAATTTTAAATGCCTGCATTGTTTTGAAGGCTTGGACTCTAATCTTGTGAAATATCTGCTCTTTGTTTACAAATAAGTCTTGTCTACCTGGAGAAGTATTGTGAAGATAAGAATCATAGAATTATAGAATCACCAGGCTGGAAGAGACCCACTGGATCGAGTCCAACCATTCCCACCAATCTCTAAACCATGCCCCTCAGTACCTCATCCATCCACACCTTAAACACCTCCAGGGAAGGCGAGTCAACCGCCTCCCTGGGCAGCTTGTTCCAGTGCCTAATGACCCTTTCTGTGAAAATTTTTTCCTTATTTTGAGCCTGAACCTGCCTGGGTGGAGCTTGAAGCCATTCCCTCTTGTCCTGTCCCCTGTCACCTGGGAGAAGAGGCTAGCACACTCCTCTCCACAACCTCCCTTCAGGTAGTTGTAGAGAGCAATAAGGTGTCCCCTCAGCCTCCTCTTCTCCAGGCTAAACAACCCCAGCTCTCTCAGCCGCTTCTCATAAGACTTGTTCTCCAGCCCCTTCACCATCTTCGTTGCTCTTCTCTGGACTCTCTCCGGAGTCTCAACATCCTTCTTGTGGTGAGGGGCCCAGAACTACACACAGGATTCAAGGAGCGATCTCACCAGTGCCAAGTGCAGAAGGAGAATAACCTCCCTGGACTTGCTGGTCACACCATTGCTGATACAGACCAAGATGCCATTGGCCTTCTTGGCCACCTGGCCAAACTGCTGGCTCATGTTCAGTTGACTGTCAACCAACACCCCCAGGTCCCACTCCTCCTGGCAGC
>WAAB01022975.1:0-23990 GCA_013389865.1 Piaya cayana
TGATTCTGTGAGTAATTTGTCAGGTACAAGGACAAGACAGAAATAAGCCTGCTTATCATTACTCTTACACATTTTATACATCTCTGTATTTTCAGGAAGCCTTCCACCCGCTTTCTTACTGAGTCAGAAAATGACAGGAGTAGCTTTCTGTATAAACACAAGACTCAGTCTAAATAAGCTCTTTACCTCTCATAAATATAGAAGAAAACTCCTCAGGTAAGATTTCCTCCAACAGTGCCCCTGAATAAAACTGACAGCAACACTTTACATAACTATTTCAGCAGCTCCCATCCGCTCCTTCAGCAGACATAGAGCTTCAGAAACTTCCATCTAACCCAATTACTTCTAATTCCTCTCTCCACTTGAAAACAGGCCAATAACTCCTCTTTCTTTAAATACCCCACCTGCTAATAAGCACCACCTGAAAAAGCGTCCTGCCACAATGAAACAGCAATAACCCCAGAGCTTCTGCTCTCCCATGTTGATTTGTGGGTCTGAACATTCCCTGAGCTGCAGCATTGTGAGAATGTGAGATGATTATAATATTCGTGAAACTAAATTAATATGCATGAGGGAACATTCTTGAAGATTATTGTAATATTCATGAAATGGAATGAATATGCATGAGAACAAATGTATAAAAAGGTGTGGTAAGCGTGGTTTAGTGTTCGTGTTGGTAGGGCAGGAGCTCACCATGCACCCAGCACTGTATTACCCAGCTCCCCATCCCCAGATAATAAAATACTTCGCTGCTGAATTGGCCTGGCAGTGTAGTCATTTATAACATGCATATATAATGCACCTCAAAATACCTTCAGCCAACTTTCACAATACCTGGAGCTTGCAATATACTTCAAACCTCCTGAATCAAGTGATTAAAAAAATAATCCTCAAAATAAATTGTTAAATGCTCCTAGCACTCACAGTTGCAAAACTTGAAAAGAAGAGCTATTTTGACTAAATGCTCAGAATTTAAATGACAGCCAAAAAGTTCAAAACACTTTAGTCATTTTACAACTATCCCATGATTTTGTTTTATTTTACCCTAAAGACTAAAATCATGGGGTTTTTAATTTTTTTAATGGCTGCAGGCCTCAGCGGCTGATTACACAATAGGCATTTTAAGAGTAAAATCTGGAGTTTGAGTGGCCAGCCTTCAGCATAATACATGCACCCCAGGTGACTGAAAGCTTCTGTTTGTAAAGGGACTTGCTGACATCAGGATGTTTTCCCCCCACATCCCCTGCAGAGAGGCCTTGGACAAGCAGGATTTCTTTCCAGACTTCAACCAATCCAGATACTGATCCCATCAAGCTACCATATATCATTTAGTTTTGTCTCCAGGCCCCAAATTCACTTTGTCATTTTTAACTCCCCTTTAAATGCCTACTCTTTCCCTTCAGCAGTGATTCCCACCCTTGTTTAACCCCTAAGTCCCTCATTCTCCTGGATAAGGAGCCATTAAGCATGTCAAATACGTACACAGATTGAAAGAAATAGAACCTGCAGGAGAACCGAACCTTGACAGCTGGGACTCTTCTTTGAAGGTCATTTGAGCTTGCATGCAGGTCAAAACACGGTATGGGAAATGCTTCAAATATTTACTAAAACAAAATACAGTTTAAAAGATACATCAATTCTATGTGTCTGCTTTTGAAATTTTACTTTGAAGGCAAGAGTACTTGCAGATGACTCCAAACTGAACTCAGCTCATCAGTAAAAGTTTCTCCCTTGGTTTGTTATTAGAGCAGAAAACAAATTACACCTCAGAGAACCATTCCGATTCAGAGGAGTCCCAGTTAGGCTTTATGGGAGTACTCAGTAAACCTTCTGGTCAGCCTGGACTTCCCCCAGGACTCAGTCCTTCCTTCAGGACAGTTTTTGGACCGACACCGTTGTGCTCCTTTCTCCCAGTCTCTCCCCCATTGCAAAGACAACATTGGTCCTTTCAGGTCACTCCTCTGAGTTACTTGCAGTTCTGCAGAGAATATTTGGCAGACTGACTAGGACTCTTCAGTGTCCTTCTGAAGCACCACTTCTCCATGTCACCATTAAGCTTTTTTTTTTTTCTCTTTCCCACAGCACAAGGACTTTCTCCTTGAATTTCCATTGCTTTCCAACACGCTGCTCCTGAGATCTCTTCAGGGCTTTCTGAGGCCTCTCCTGTTCTTTCAGGATTTCTTCTGAGCTTTCTCTTGCCTACACAGGAGCAATTTGTGCAAGGTCCTTGGCAACCTGCTGCTAGTAACCCAGGAACTGAAATGCTTTCCCTCCACACTTGTATGGTTATGCAGAATTCAGGTCAATTTTTATGGCTGTTTTTACAGTCCGATGGCAGCATTTGGCTTTTGCAGCTGTAAAAACTATACAAAGACACTGGCTTCATTGACACACGAAGTACTAAGCCATGAGTTGAGTCTGATGGCATCAGAGAAGAGCAGGAAAGCTTTCTGAAATTCACCTATTCCCACTGCATCAAAAGCCACCTTTTTCTTTTCATCAGCCTGCTTCATCATATTGCCGATTATCTCCACATTCTCATCTCCTGTCTCTGGCTGTTCATCTTCTTTTAATTCAATCTTCCCTTTCCTGTTTGTGTCCAACTTCCTCTCATCCCTCTCCAGCTCTTCACAGGCTTCTTCCTTCTCAAACTTTGCCTGAACCTCAGAATCTAATTCATAAGCCAATGAAATGTTAGTGGCAGCCTGTTTTAAACACCCCAAAAGCTGGAGGGCTTTTCCTCAGATTAGATAGGCCTGTGCTGAACTGGGATTGAGTTTAATACTTCTGTCACAGTCATTAATGGCCATAGTTGGCTCTTGCAGCTGCCAAATGACACTAGAATTGTTGATGTGTGAGATGTCAAGGTGTGGATTCAGTTTGATGACACTGGACCATATGACAACTGCTTTCTGATTTTCATCTTTAGCTAGGAAATTAAAGGTTTCTGTTGTAATTCTTCAATAATCTGTCTCATCACCTCTTCCAATAGTCCTAAATTTTGTCTCTTCGTTTTGTGAATTATCTGCTAGTGGGTCAGTTGCCTTCTCTTTAGCTTTTTCCAAACCATGCTCACTCTCAACTTTCAGTTTTCTTTTCACTCTTGCTTCTCATCTTCTTGATGTACTTCTTCCCTCTTCTGACACACCAAGTCCTGGAATCCTATTCTTAACCCATGATTTTTTTCACACACCGTTGTCTTCTTTACTAAATGCACATATCTTACAGATTTGGAAAAAAAATGAGGCTACATTGCTTTTGTGTATTTCAGTCCTGGAACCACCCTTTCTAATTTTGCTAACAAGCCAACTCAGAATTATGTTTGCACAATCTCTGCAGTATTGATCAGTGTACACACAGCAAAAACCAGCAGAAAGAGAGCAAAAATGAGCAGTTTAGATAGGCTCAAGAGTTAACACAGATGCAACAGAAATTTCTTGATCTGCTACATCTGCAGAACTCAAACAAACACAGCTAACTGAAACAAACTAAACCTAATCTTTGAACGCCTCCTTCCTGAAAAAAAGCAGCCTGTAGCTGTCACTGTTTTGAGGATAATGCCATCTAGTGAGACAAAAGGCTCAATGTCCTATTTACATTCCTTTATAGGTGCAATTCAGAACATCTTAGATTTATCCGTGTAAATGGTTGCATGAAAAATGCACCACAGGAAATAAAACATCTTCTCATAAGGCTATTTCTTTTTTTTTAAAAGGCAAAAGATTAATGGATTTCTCAGCAACACCTGACTACTCATTTACAAGGGGCAATTTTGTTACCTCTTCTGGACCTGCCTATTATATATCTATATAACAAAAATCAATGCAAATGTATTTTTTTCCTTATGGGGTATTTTTCAATAAACTCTACATTTTTCACCAGTTTGCCTTAAAAAAGCTATCTGGCAATTAATTACAAAGACAACTGATGAAATATAAAAGGGTTTAAAAGTTTATTTTATTCCTGTTGTCCTGTGACTCTAAGAAAGGCTGTCTGCCTGTTAAGCATTTTCTTTTAATCCATATGTTACGATCATGCATTGAAAAATGTAAGAACGTAAGTAATATGCATTCATGCATGCAGGCAAACATTCCTGGGCTGACACATCCAAAGAAATCTTAGACCAAGACTGAAAGCCTGCAACTTCCACACAGACAAAAATCTCCTGGCAGAAGAAGAGAATACGTTTGCAAGAAGAATGGAGGCAGAGATGCTTTAATTATCTATAAAGACTTCAAACAGGTCAACTGCTTCTCTTATACATAACCCCTTTGTACTGCTGCATCTCATAGCACAAGAAACACTGCAGTCACCAATGGGGAAGAGAGGATGTGGCACCTTACTAATGTGTGAGGCTGATACAGTTACAACACAGGTGTATTCCTTGGCTTTTTTTTTCATTTTCAAGGCCTAGTCTGCTCATTAAGTACAGATGGGTGAGTTTATGCTTACATTAGGCTAAAATATTCAAAATTACAGTAATTAGGGGTAATTGCAGAGAAGGGATCTAAACATGAGAGATATGGATGAATTGAGACTCTATGTCTGATCCCTGTGGCTGAGAAACATGGCTCACCTCTGTCCTTGGCTCTGGGGAAGTCTGCACGTATCTCTCTGGCCAACATGGCCTGGGTAACAACAGTGATAAGACAGGAATGCGAAACCGGTAATGCTAGGAGCAATTTAGCAGTGCCAAAACCTGCCTGAGACAATCATCAGGTAGATTAAAAAGTTACTGGCAAAAAGGCATCAGCTTGGAAAGAAGCATTAAAGTAGTCTGGTTGTTTGTGGCTGTGAGAAGCATGGCTGTGAGAATCATGACTGGAGCAGTGGTCAGGCGAAGTGATGGCATGGCCAGAAGCTGCCCCGTGCAGGCACTGACACTTTCAGGAGCTGCCCTCATGGCACCATGATCATCCTACCACCCACTGTCCCAGAAATAGGGAATGCAAGGTATGCACCACTAACATTGACATGGAGGTACATGTAATCGGAAATATATGTTCATGTATGTATTTGGGATGAGCTGCAGAAAAGTGCTTAGAAATCCATTGTTTATTAACATCAGTGCCTGGTGTTGGGGTTTACCTGTTGCATTGCTTATACTGACCCTAAAAGTTTAGTTCAAAGATTGCTGGTTACTTGCCATTAATAAATGAATAGGCCCCTCTGGGTCTGATTTAGAACATATGCTCTCACTAGTCTTCCCCTGAAAGAACAATAGCCTGTTAGCCTCAGTAGACTGGTGAAGCTCACATGCACATTTGACTCTCAAGGGCTGGTGCATCTTCTCAGATGGATGAATTGTTGTGGGCATTAGAACACCTTCAATTTCACTGTTGCAGCACCTACACCCCATGATATGTAGCTCCATGAAAGCAACAGGTACCCAGCAATGCCTGAAATAAACTTCTGGCAAACATGTATACATTTATCAGTCATGATTTGATCTTTTATTTTGAAAAATTGCAAGAAGGATCCCCTGACAGAATTATGACTTCACAACTCACAGCTGTTATTCATGCTCTCTCAAATCTCACCAACAACTGCTAAGGTAGCCAAATGCAATACTATAACATGATACTAGGCTTGGTCGTAAACAGACAAAAATTGTTTCCAAACAATGGTATAAAAGGCAATAAAGCTGAAATAACCATGAGCATTTTAAGATCTAAAAGGATATAAATCAGTTGATTTTTAATGGGATGAGATGCATATGAGAAAAGAAAACTTCAGTTATCCAAATGTAATTCTTGTGTGTCTGAAAAAATTTAATGTTTTTAAGTGCTGTTTGTCTTTTCAAGTCTGCTTCTATGCAATGTTGGCGTTCCTGGTTCTTACATTTAACTTTCACAGAAAGACAGGTGCCCCTTCACACAGTGCCCTGGGGTCTGTCACCTCTGTCACTTCAGAACTGCCACAGGCACACTGACAGTCACATCCAGAAAAGGATGTTTTAGGACACAGAATCAGACCTGCAGGCACCTCCTGTGCGAGTTCATGTCATGCAGCACTAAGGCTAGAAGCCATGCTGACCTGGCTGGCAAGAGCAACATACATGCTTGCCTTGAGGCAGTCAAACAATTCCAATGTTCTTTCCAGCATCTGGAAATATCTTTGATCAGTGAAAAAGCATCAATTCTTGCAATGCAAACACCTAAAACTCAGAACACTTTGTGATGCACTTTGAGAAACATAATCACTACCACAAAGGTTGGTAACCCAAATATCTACTTCCAAATACACAGTCTGATTTGTACAGTCTGCAATGGATCTCCATTCCCCATCTTTTGTTTCCTTCAGTGTCAAGAAATTAATACTTGAATCTGTCTTAGTCTCCTTAAATTCCAATAAAATCTTAACTTGGGTTTTTCTGAAAGGAGTACCTGGAAACATAATCAGAAAGGGACACTGGAGAAAGCATTTGAAGGCCAAAGGCTGGATGATCACATCTTGGGCTGCTTATGTCCGTTTGTTGGGACATACGAAGAGCCAGTCTTGTAAAAGCAAACTTTACTGGGATGGGCAATGATGAGATCTTTTTCCAAATGTGCAACTCTATCCACGTACCTCGAAGGTGTGGGCTAGTGTGAGAGAAGCAGTCACAACCACCCTGTTTTCTGAGGAGTCATGTGAACAACAAGTCCTATAGGGTGGAGATGGTGCCAAATGTCTTGCTGGTGCTAAATAAGATCAATGAGAAGTTTCTCTCCACCCTTGGCAGATGGAAAAACTCCCAAGTAGAGGGTAGCCAAGAAGCCTTTCACAGAATATGAATGCCAGCTATCTTTCTACTCTGAAACAGACCCTTCTTCACTGATATTTGGAGATGCCAAAACATTGCAGCCACAAAATTTACCCAGCACTATAGTTTAAGTTTGGCACAGGCAACTTATCAGTAGAATGAAGGAAGTCGCCATTGCTAGATGACCTTTAAAAAACAATGTCTTGCAAACTCTAAATTTTCAGTGAAAAATTCTGAGAGAAAGATAGCTACAGTTGGCTTAGTACCCTAATGATCTATCTGGAGGAACTCAGTTTGAAAGTGCCTAGGAGCTGATAAACTAATCACTAGATAGCTTACATGCTGACAGACCTTAGGGCTGTCAGATGCTCTGAAATTGTCTGTCCCCTTCCAGACTCTAGCTCCTGAGACTGGCTGGGACAGTACTGGACCAAACAACTCTAGCTGAAGGTAGCCAGAAACTGAATTTTGTAAAATGGCACTACCTGTGGATAGCAGGGTAGCATTTATTAATGCTACCTTACTTATTAGTACAGTCTGGGATTAAGGAATAGAATAAAATAAAATATCTTCCACTGCATGGACTGTTCCAAAGACTTGGGGCTATGTTTGATGAGGGTGATAGCATTTCAACCAGCTCCAAGATAGTACAGGAGCACATCCTGCAATCAACCTACAAGCATATAGAGTCAGACTATGTGTGTCTCTTTGCCTTAAATATTTTGTTTGGGGACCATCCATTTGTGGCACCAGGTTGTCTATAGTGCTGGGTTCAACAGAAGGGTAGTGCAGGAGCAGGCACAGCTCTCCCTTGCTTTGCTGAAGATCGGCACACAGAGCTGCCTTTGGTGGGGGAAGGGGATGCAGTGATGGCTGCTGCTCCAGCTGTCCCCACTCCCTCCCTTCTCTCAACCCACCAGCCAGCCCAGGCCAAACCCACTAAAAAGACACTTGTAGACAGGGCGTGGATGGGCCTTATAAAAGGAACTAGGCGGAGGGCAGTCTTGCTCTCACCCACTCACTTTGATCAGGCCAGGTTGGATCATACGGCCTAGAAGAAGCTGCTGCACGTGTTCCCAAGAACTGCTGCTGCCCTTGATGTGGTGATTTCTTTCCTTCTCTCTCTTTTTTATTTTGTGTCCCTCTGGAGCTTGAAGTACCGTCACGTGCACCAGGACTGAGACAACTGCACATCACTGGATTCATGGTGGTGGTAATCAGCTGCACCTCTACTGTTTTCTTGCTTAGGGATTCTAACTTTTCTTTCCTTTTCTCTCTGTCGTATCACTGTTATCAGTTGTTCTAGAAAATAAAGCTTACAAGATTGTATGGCATCTGACCTTGTTTGTGTCTTAATCTCGCTCTTGGGATCTTTTAAGAACTCTCCCCAGTATTGGACCAGGAAAAAGGGTAGTTAAGAACCAGAGAAGACAGAAAAATCTCTGCATGCAGTACTGCTTTGAAGTGTCAGCAGAGCATTTGAAACCAATGCAGACAGTACTATAAATGATTTTAACAACAGCTATCTGATAAGCAAAATGTACAGATAAAAAATGCAATGTTTGAGGGCTGCTAGTAAGGCAGGCCAAGGCCACATGACTAATTAACCACTGACAGGAGACTGAGCCCAGATCTAATGCCTAGAAATAAGGTGAAGTCCTAGGAGCTCCAAGAAAAGAAAGCAAAAATGCCCCTAAAAATGAAGAGGAACTGAAAGGGAAGTGCAACACCCCACCCTTCCATTTGAGCTGCATGGTGGGTGGGTCCACATTTCAGACTGAAAGGATTGACCTCATTAGCAGAACCAACAGAAAATCAACAAGCTTCAGTGTTTGTTCACACAGATACCCCTATAATGCAGATGTACATTTAGACAAAGGACTTGGGAGTAGAATGATCATAGAATCATAGAATCATAGAACAACCAGGTTGGAAGAGACCCACCGAATCATCAAGTCCAACGATTCCTGTCAAACACTAAACCATGTCCCTCAGGACCTCGTCTACTCGTGACTTAAACATCTCCAGGGAAGGTGAATCAACCACCTCCCTGGGCAGCCTGTTCCAATGCCCAATGNATATTTTAAAGGCCAAGGGTATCAATAATGTTGAAATGACAATAACAAGGATTAGTCAGCCCTTAAACGTCCTACATGTATAAAGTAGACAGAAGCCTTTGATTTCCCAGCATTTAATATCATTTTAATAGCTTAATGATTAACACAAAATTAATTACACCACATTTGGTGGTCAATATACTAGTTAGGTTGTCTATAAATGATTTGCAGGAGTCTAAATATTGGCCTATCTACACTGCAGCCCCAAAGGAATAATGAGAACCTCTCCAAACGTACTGATTAGCCACCACAGATACTGAAGTCAAAGCTGGGATACTGACCAACAAGCATCTTTATCCTGCACCCAAGACAGACAAGGCCCCTGAAGATCCACCACTTCCTTCAGTTGCGCTAAAGTAATCTGGGGAGACAGAGACAAATCACACTGCTGTACCCTGAGTCAAAGGATGGGTTTGCTTTGCAATTTAGTTGCCAAATGGGGATAACGCAGAAGTTCAGTAAGAACTATTTGAAGAAAATGAAATAAAAATATTTGTGGCACCTTTACATTGTAACCAGTCCTTCAGTGCTTTGCTTTGCATTTTCTCTTGTTCCTCAGCTCATAATTTCCTTCAGCTCAGACCTTTTACATCACCACACTACACAAAAATTCATTTTTTTTTTAAATTACACTACAAAACATACCTGAATTTTCCCTGCCTGGATGGCTGTAGGAAAGCACAGCGTAACACCTCCTTATCTTACTCCTGCTGGTAGGATGTGCCAGGGGAGGTCATGGAACTTGTTCATCTAGAGTGCTAGCACATGGCAGCTCCAAGAGAACTGGGTGATCAGGCCCAGTCAACAGAGGTTCAGGAAATGCAGGTCCTGCCAAAATAACCTGATTGATTTATACAATAAGGTGACCCACTTACTGGATAAGGGAAAGTCTGTGGATGTAATGTGGCCTTTGCCACAGCTTCTCACAGCATTCTGCTCAAGAACCTGGTTGCCACTGGCCTGGACAGGTGCACACTCTCCTGGGTGCAAAACTGGCTGTATGGTTGCGACTAAAGAGTTGTGGTAAATAGAGCTAAATCTAGCTGGAGGCCAATCACGAGTGGTGTTCCCCAGGGCTCATTGCTGGATTGAGTCCTGTTCAATATCTTTATCAATGACCTGAATGAAGGCATTGAATGTAACCCTTGGCAAATTCATGGAAGACACTAATCTGGGAGGAAGTGTGAATCTGCTTGAGGGTAGGGAGGCTCTGCAAAGGGATCTGAACAGGCTGGACTGCTGGGCTGAGACCAACAGGATGAGGTTTAACAAGACCAAATGCCGGGTCCTGTACTTGGGGCACAACAACCCTGTGCAGTGCTACAGACTAGGAGAAGAGTGGCTGGAAAGCTGCCTGGAGGAGGAGGACCTGGGGGTGTTGGTTGACAGCCGACTGAACATGAGTCAGCAGTGTGCCCAGGTGGACAAAAAGGCTGACAGCATCCTGGCTTATATCAGAAACAGGGTGGCCAGCAAGACCAGGGAAGTGATTGTCCCCCTGTACTCAGCACTGATGAGACCGCACCTCGAATACTTGAATGTTCAGTTCTGGGCCCCTCGCTACGAGAAGGATGTTGAGGCTCTGGAGCATGTCCAGAGAATGGCACCAAAGCTGGTGAAGGGTCTGGAGAACAAGTCTTACGAGGAGCAGCTGAGGGAACGGGGGTTTTTTTAGCCTTGAGGAGGCTGAAGGGAGACCTTATCACTGTCTACAGCTACCTAGAAGGAGGTTGTAGAGAGATGGATGCTGGTCTCTTCTCCCAAGTGATTGAACAAGGGGGAGTGGCCTCAAGCTGTACCAGTGGAGGTTCAGATTGGGCATTAGGAAAAATTTTTTCACCAAAAGGGTCATCAAGCACTGGCAGAGGCTGCCCAGGGAGGTGGTTGAGTCACCTTCCCTGCAGCTATTTAAAAGATGGGTACATGAGGTGCTTAAGGATATAGTTTAGTGGCAGATAGGTACAGTTGGATTCAATGATCTCAGAGGTATTTCTAACTTCATGATTCTATAATTCAATGAAACAAAGCTGTTGTCCCTAAACACCATATATCTTCCCAGAAGCTAACTAAGGGGTCGTTAAGAGCA
This sequence comes from Piaya cayana, assembly GCA_013389865.1. NCBI lineage: Eukaryota > Metazoa > Chordata > Aves > Cuculiformes > Coccyzidae > Piaya > Piaya cayana. The sequence goes on from WAAB01022975.1 coordinate 10,949, forward strand.
GGATATTCTTTTACAGTGAAAATCAGGCTTAAGGGTGAGTGGGGACTGAGTAGGCTAAAGGAATGGTTACAGACAGTGTTCTTGTAAATGAGCTGCAGTTGAGCAGTTATGAGCACCATGTTGTTTTGCCTGGTATGGTTAAAAATGTGGAGAGACTATGTAGCCTCCTTAGCCCAGAAAAATCTCTCAGGCTATGTTTATCAATGACACTGTTACATTACATATGGTTTATTATTTTACAGTATTAGGTACTTAAATGTATATTTTTATGCAAGAAGAAATATTTAATTCAACAAACTCCAAAGAGACAGACAACAACATCTTGTGATATTGATTTCACAGCTTGACTTAGCATTAGGTTCTAATCAGGATTACAGTTCTCACAGGCCTGGAGGAGGTATCTTTACTCCAACTGCATAAACCCAGGATAATGAAAATGAATGATTTATACTTATGAAATACATAAAAGATCAAGTTCTCTGCTGCAGGTAATAAGGAAAAGTGCTGTTGACTGCATTTGGAAGCTTTAATATTATAAATGCTTTAATATTATATGAAACATCTGCCAGGCATGTTTAAAATGAATTTTATAAAGGTATGCCAGATTTCATTCACATTATGCACAATGAATTCACTAGAAACAAGATATACAATCCAACGGATATCAGGATGGGAGTGTGTCCACACATTAAGACAGATACAAGGTTCAAAGTGCAGTTTGCAGATAATCATTCAGACAAAATTATTTCATACTTGACTAATTTAGCTAACAATTTCAAAAAAGGTCTAATTAAAAAATGCCTGGGGCTGTCATTTGCTGCCAAAATTGCAGAGGTGCTGCCAGTGAAATGTTTCTACGTAATTATTAAAGAAAGTATTTGGACTGGTTCAGGAGATGGAGAACAGACACAAACTTACTGTAGTGTTAGCAAAACTCACTTATGAAAATTCCTAAATCTGATTACCCCAACATTTTGGAGTTTCACAATGCTAACTCTGTGATTGAGAGAAAGTGATATCTGGGTAATAAAGGCATTGCAAAGTGCTAGTTCCTTAGGTGTTTATTTTTTAAACTAACACCATCTTTCAGGCTTTGGTTCTTCTCTCCAATGATGCAAATAATTGATTTTTATCTTACTGGGAAAGGAAATGAGAGAAACAAGATTTACAAATATTTAATTGCCTTCTCCAATTTCAACTGTTACTGATGGAGCTAAAGAACTATTGGCAATTTTGTGTTGAAAAACTGCTGGATACATTTGTACCAGCTGAAGAGAAGATTATTCAAATCCTTTGCACCAATAAAGACTTGGAGCATTACTGGTGAGATAAATAAGCAGAGTAATCCATTGAGCCTTATTATTCCCTATGCTTGATCAAATAATCTCACCAGGCCTGCTACAGGTTCGGGCAACAGCGAGAAAAGTCTACAGCTTCTTCATGCTGTGAAAAACAGTTTCTCCCTCCGTGTGCCCACTTGCATGTGAGGAGAATTGTGCACTCACTCAACCACTGACCAAGCAAAACTGCGTCTCTAATCACTAGTATTCTCAAGTCATTCTCAAGATGTCTTTAAAGGACCTACAGTTCAGAGATGCTGTGTCTGCTTGACGAACAGTAGGGTCCATCAAGGTTCCTCAGACTGAGCACCTAGAAACTGAAATAGTCAAAAGTCCCAGATCCATTAAAATTTCTTTTTAGATAACACACAAAGTGAAGATTTATGAAGGCAGAAAGGAAGGAATGGGACATTTAAAAACTCCTTAAAAAGAGGTTGGAAAAAGGTACATTAAAAAAAAAGAGAACGCTCTCAATTTTAGTTCAGGAACATTCTGCACCCCCCTACAACCTTCCAGAGATGATTTTCAGTTCTCCTCTGGATGTTTTTATGCCCAAGTTATTAACATATTTACAGTATGTTTCCAAGGCATTCGTTGTGAAACCACAGGCTCTAAGTGTGCCTGAAGCATAAAGCTCCTGCCCAAACCAGTGACAAATCAGTGCCTGTTTGGCACAGGCTTTTGGCAAAATTCAGAACACCTCAACAGTACCCTGAAATGTGAACTCATAATAGCTTAATCTGCTCCAAAGGCAAATGTCCTACTTAATCTGAAAGACAGGAATGAAGGCAGCCAACCGACTTCACATAGACCAGTTGGAAAAAAAGATGTCAAAACCCCCTAGAGGCTAGTATGCTATTGCTCTTTTCAGCAGTAAGAAGCTTTTCTTTTGTCTGTCCACCTTGATAGTTTCAGCTGCTTACTCTGCCCTATCTACCAGATGGCTCCTGTTCTCATAAAGCAGTTGTTCTCAATTTATGCCATGTTTTTACAGTTTTCCACAAGGGAAAAGCAGAAAAACCTACTTTTAACCTTCATAGAAAGAGATGGGCATTCTGGTCCAACACTCCTAGACAGCTGGGATTTTGGACATGCAATAAAATAGCTTTTAAACCAAAAGACATATCATAATAGCAGGACTGGGGTACACCTCAGCTGACCCCACTACCAGGACGGAACAGCCACCTTGAAGTAGAAGGTGTATTAAAACATCACAGAGAGAAAATACAGTTTTAGTTTATTGCACTTCTAAAATAACAGAAGGGGTAGAGAGTATGCTTTACAAAGAGAAATAAGTGCAAGTTTTTCAGAACAAAGTAAAACAAGATCTCATCCCAACAGTGAGGCTTTTAATTATAGTTTTGACACTACAGCCATGTACTGATGAACTGCTTTCTCACGGTTACTGAAAAAATTGGTTGCCCTGTTCTCTTGGCTTGAAATAGATAGGGACCATGTTCAATATACTTGAAAAGATGATTTGCTTCCATTTTTTGCTGCTACATCTGTATCCACTATATGGTTGAATCTTATTTATAATACATACAATCATTGCATATTTATTTGGAAAGACATTTCTTAATGCCTGAATACACACAAAGCACCTGAAAAGTTTCTGCTGACATAAAATATAATTCTGCTAGAAAAAGAAAGCTATCACTTAATTTTTAATCAAACTTTATCCTCAGGGGGTTAAAAAAAATCTTAGAATCATAGAATCACCAGGTTGGGAAAGACCCACAAGATCATTGAGTCCAACCATTCCTATCAAACACTAAACCCATGCCCCTCAACACCTTGTCCACTCATGCCTTGAACACCTCCAGAGAAGGTGACTCAACCACCTCCCTGGGCAGCCTGTTCCAGTGCCCAATGGCCTTTTCTGTGTAAATTTTTTTCCTAATGTTCAGTCCAGCCTGTGGTGCCATCTCCCACCTTCTGCTGCTCCACAGGCCTCCCAGGAAGGTCTCCTGGCTGCAGCAAAGTTCCTGGGCTGGTAACTGCCCAAAGATATCATCCAGCCAAAGCTGCTGTGGCTTCTTGGAGAGTGCTTGGTGAGAAGAACTCCCAAACCCCAGGGCCCAGGCTGGACGAGGGCTTCCCCACATGTCTGGGGTGTGGGTCTCACCCACCTTGCTCCAGCCTGGAGCCCACAGCCTGGAGATGTGTCCTTGCTCCCTGGCCTCAAGAACAGAGCCCCCAAGGGTTCTTCTCCACACTCTGTGGAAAGGAGGGAGGGGTCCTAGCAACAGAGGATACTAGGAGGAGGGACTGGGTTGGCCCGCTGGGGAGGGACTGGGACATACCCATACTCTTGTGGTCTCTCCAGCTGAATCAGTACAAGAAGAGGGCTGTGGACTACTTAAACCAGAGCCTGCAGTACCTGAATTATCCTCAGGATGTAGTGCAAGATGCACCCATGATGTTCCTTGGTTAGCCACCACCCCTTGGTGCCTCTTTGGGGCCACCCTTGTCCCCGTACCCACCATGGCACTGGGGAGCAAGAAGGATCTGATGGAGCTCTGTCCCTAGCGCTTGCTGCTCAGCCCTTAAAGGATCAAATCCCAAAGAAGATGTCAGAGACCTGCAAGGGGGAGGAGGGGCAAGGTTGGGTTGGCCAGCACTGGTGGGACAGGGGATGGGGTTCTACCATGCCAGGTTCTGCTCCAGGGAAGCCTGTGTGGGTCATTTGGGGCACTCCTGCCCAACAATTATCTGGATGGGGCTGGTGGGGTCTGGAGGGGATGCTTGGAGGTCTCTGTAGACACTGGGCTTCATCTCAGCTTTGGTTTTCTCCATCACAGCCCTTCAGCATCTCAAAAATGACACCTCGACCTCAGTCTTTAATGCGACAAATCAGGCCATCTCATGCTCAGCCCTTGAAGGAAGGACTGAAGAAAAGAAAGCCTACTGTGAAGGATCTTCTGCTGCTGGTGCTGAGCCAGGCAGAGGGGCAACGTTCCTCAGGAGAAAGCTGAGCAAGAACCTTATAATCATAGAATGGTTGGGTTTGAAGGGTGTCAAACCCCAAGGTAGACAGAGTAGGACCCAGAATTGTATTTAAACATTTAGTTATTACCTATAATGTCACAATTCTAAGTCAAGAATATAAGCTTAAGTAAGTCTAGAGCAATACTAGCATCCTATAAGGGTTTGAAAAAGTACTATCTAACCCGTATGGAGTTCAGTCATTAAAGTCTTTAGATGTTTCCTTGAAGCTGCTGTGAGTGAAGCTTCTGCAAACGCGCTGACGCTCGTGGATTGTTGATGATGTTGGTGGGGGATGTCAGACTAGCTGAGAGGGACCTTCCATTTGTGCTTGCTCCTCTCATTCTCTTATAGTCTCTTCTGGAATGATAACATCTGGGGAACAACTTTCTTTACAATTAAAGACCAAGGCAAAGAAATCATTAAGCACCTCAGCCTTTTCCTCATCCCCTGTCACTGTTGCTCCTTCTGCATCCAATAGGGACTGTATGGTCTTCCTAGTCCTCCTTTTATTGTTAATATATGTGGCATATTAAACAGACACGGACTCTGCTTTCATTTCAAGCTGAGACCAAGTTTATTGTTACAACTTCATCTTTATACCTTAGTGCAATGTCAACAACAGTCCTGCAAGTCCTTCATAAAAATTTCCACAGCTGTTCTTCTCCTTCCCAGCTCCTTATGACCACTGTTATTGTTTCTATGCCTTCTTGGTTTTGCCACTGATGTTGAATTTTCTCAGGCTGGAGGCTAGCTGGTTGTCAAAGCTCTCTGCAGTTTTATCTCCAGAGGCTCTGCAGCATTCATTGTCACTCTAGCTCAGCATCTATTCTGACAAATAAATTTATAGAAAGATCTTTTACTTTCACAGACTTAGCCAATCTAATTTCTAGTTGGGCCTTAGCCCTCCTGACTTTTTCCCTGCATGTTCTCACTTCCCTCCTGTAGTCCACTCAAAAACGCCTGTCCCCTCTTCCAGAGCCCATAAACATTCCTCCTCTTCTTAATATCACTCAAGATCCCTCTGTTCAACCAAGCTGGTTTTTAACCCTGCCAGCTTTTNCTTACCAGCTGTGCGAAGAAGTTGTCTTCCACACACTCCAGGAACCTCCTGGACTTCTTCCTTTCTGCTGTATTGTACTTCCAGCAGATATCTGGACGACTGAAGTTTCCCATGAGAACAAGATGCATCGATCTAGAGACTATACCCAGCTGTTTATAGAAGAGCTCATCAGATGCTTCTTCTTGGCTGGGTGGTCTGTAAGTCTTAAGGTTAAGACTATTTCCAATTTTAATTTCTTTTTTTTTTAAATCAGAGGTGGTAATTAGTATTTATTGACATACTAGTTGTGTTGTTATGCAGAACTGAGTAATTTGTTCTGTATCAAACACAAAAATCTTCAGGTGGAAACTGCAAAGGTGGGGACAAGGCTTGTCTCATCAGTCGCCATTTACCAGAACAACATTTAGAGAAAACGTTCTCTGGCCCATTATTTATCAAATCTACTTTTCTTATCACTTAATTTTTGTTGGAAGAGCCCCAAAATAGTGGGAAAATGATATTAACTAGCATAAAACCCCCAAACTGCAAAGTTAAAAAGTGGTGAACCTCAAATAAAGAATTGATAATTGGCTAAAATAAAGAGAAATCATAGCCATCAGAGGCAGTGTCAAGTCAAAACAATATCATAAGCATTGAATCAGAGAAACTATTAAGTATTTGATTTTTCCTTACCACTCAGACCTGTACAGCTGATGGAGGCACACCTGTTCTTCTGTTAACCTCTCTATATTGTTTTTGATATCTAGAAACCTTATCTTCAGATCTTTTTAGCTGGAGGCATGATTTAGTGAGGACATTTTAGTATATTAGTATACTACCCTTGTTCATCTCATACTGCATCTATCATTATTTAGATGCAAATCTTCTGAGTGCACTCACTAGGTCTTTCAAATGAAATTGAATCATAGAATATAGACTTTGTTTAAAAGGTCATCTTTAAAATTATACACAATAAATCTAACACTGGTAAAAATCTATTTTAATAGCACTCCTCCCTCATCCACACATTTCACTTCCATTGAATATTAAGCAGCACAAATCAAAAAAATGGGGTTCATTGACTGCTGCAGACTAGCGACATTCGCTTTCACAACCATTGCATTAAAGGCTGATCTAGCAGCATTTCTATAATTAATGAGGCTAACCCAAAGACATGGACCACAAACACTGCATCATGTCCTTCTGAACCCAAATCCGAGATATCATTTCCTTCCTAACATTAATTCCTCATTTATGTTCTTCCCCTGCATCTGTACAGCTACTGAGAAGGGAAATAATCTTTCTTCCCATCATAAATCATGTAGATGTGCTTATCAAGTCCAAACAGGGTCATTTAGGAGAACAAAAACCTAAAACTATATTTAAATGTCAGAAGCACATAGATATTCCAAAGGTTCCTCAAGTTATAAATTAATCAAACATATTTACGATAATGTAAAATTAAGAAATAAAAGGTCCCGTATATCTTAGCAATTTCTAAAGACTGAATTTTATGGTCATTTATTCATCAGATAACACCAACAGTCAAGTGATGGATCATTAGCAGTCAATGGGGCTACTGTGCTGCATTTGCAAATCAGAGGAGACGGGTATCCATAGCACTGCGCAAGAGGCTGTTCTGTGCAAGGAGGTCTCCTAATGTCTTTCCCAGACCACCACCTTGCCTTCTCCCCTCCTTCTTCCAGCTCTGCACTCTCCCCCTTTTTGGGCTCTAAATCTCACATTGCTGTATGGTCTTTTTTCTCTGCTCTATCTGTTTTCTGTCCCAGACCACACCTGCTGTCAGGTGCCTGCTGTCTGCAGTGGTCTGCCTTCCTTGCATATGCAAGTCCACAAACAGCCATCCTCCCAGTTTTCTTGGCCTTTTTATTTGCCTTCGCTGCTTCTCAGGATAATTATTTTCCCCATAAATTTGCAAGGACAAGTCAGATTCTGTCCCTTAAACAATCCATCCCTCCCAAAAACTCTCCTGGGAAAGAGACTGATCTTTTGCCTTGCCTCATTCGAATTCAAATGCTGCCTTGTGCCCTACCACAAGGAAGGCATTTGGAGACTCCAGGCAGAGCACTATCTGTGCCTTTGGCCAACCTGCTCACCCCTCTGGCCTTTCCTCGATTCCTGCTGCCCATCATGGGATGGGAAGGAGACAGATCAGCAAGACCCCATATCCCAAATGTATCACCTTTTCTGCAGCCACAGGAGATCATAGAATCATAGATCCATAGAATCACCAGGTTGGAAGAGACCCACCGGATCATCAAGGCCAACCGTTCCTATCAAACACTAAACCATGCCCTTCAGTGCCTCACCCACCCATGCCTTAAACGCCTCCAGGGAAGGCGAATCAACCATCTCCCTGGGTAGCCTGTTCCAGTGCGCAATGACCCTTTCTGTGAAAAATTTTTTCCTAATGTTCAGCCTAAATCTCCCCTGGAGGAGCTTGAGGCCATTCCCTCTTCTCCTGTCCCCTGTCACTTGGGAGAAAAGGCCAGCTCCCTCCTCTCCACAACCTCCTTTCAGGTAGTTGTAGAGAGCAATAAGGTCTCCCCTCAGTCTCCACAAGGCTAAACAACCCCAGCTCTCTCAGCCGTTCCTCATAAGGCCTGTTCTCCAGCCCCTTCACCAGCTTTGTTGCTCTTCTCCGGACACGCGCCAGAGCCTCAACATCCTTCTTGTGGTGAGCAAACTACCAGGATCACTACACCATGTTAGGCACCTAGGACCCTAACAACAGCACTTGGAGCTACTGCAGGATCAAGGGGCTGCAGGAGGCCCCCCAGAACTACAGAAGTCCCCTCAGAAGACCCCCGTGTTGAGCCAGCTCAAAGAGTGGGCCATTGTTTAAACAAAAACCAGCTATAGCGATAAGGAAAATCAGGGAGTTTTGCGGGGAGTTGGAGGCTTCTGGGGGAGGATTGTGGGCAATGGGAGACTGTTCAGGATGTTGTGGGACCCCCGGCCTTGAAGATCATCAAACTAAGGCAATTATGTTGATTTATTATCTAGCTTGTTAAAGTCTGTACGGTAATTGCATGTGCCTGTGTGATTATAAGAATCCCCAGTGCCTTGGTTCAGGGTCCCCCTCCTTTGTCTGCGGGAACCCTGGCCGGCCAGCTTTTCGATGTCTGATGCGCATTTAATAATTTAATAAACATTTAGGTTGCTAGCACCTCTGTGTCTCATCTTAGCATTTTGGACCCCAACAACCAAAGTATTTTCTTCAAAGACAGGGGCAGTACTCCTTAAAATAAGAAAAGCAGACTGCCAGGTCTCTCCACTCCAGCATGCAGAGAGAAGAGCGCCCCACCTGGAGCTGCTGCTGAGGCCAGGCAGCACCAAGCCCCAAAGAAGCTTGAGCTGGAGCAGACATTCTGCTCTTCTTGTTTGCCTAGGTTGGGGTCAGAAGGTAGGGAAAAATGGGGTTTTACTCCTGCACAGAAGCTTGGAGAGAGCTACTTCAGAGAGAGCTACTACTCTGTCCTCTGTGTGCCACTCAGAGATTCCACATGTGGCATCTCAGCATGACCCTGAGCTTCCTCTCACGCTGAGCACTGGTTGTGCCTTTTCCCTCTCCAGCTGATCTGCTGTTTGCTGCAACTACTGACAGCTCTCTCACTGCCAGTCACCCAGCCATGCTCTGTAGCTTCCGTGGGATCTACCATGGGGCAGGCCAGCAGCATGGAAGAGGCTAAGCGGAGATTTATCTTCCTCCTTGTTCTAAGTATTATCATAAACATCCAGATATGGATGGATGTTACACAATAGCCTAATGTGCCAGTAGTTAGAAACTGTTAGGGTCTGAAAGATTCTGCTAAGGTGACGAGACGGAGTTGCTAGCAGTATAAAAGTTTATTAAAAAATTAAAAAAATTAAATTCGCATAAGAATTGGAAGCTAATCGATTAGCATTCGTCCCTGCCCAAAATGGGACAACAACCACTTGAACATTCCAGGGGATTTTATAGGCAACACTTACACAGTTAAACAAAGACCTCAAAAGTCATGCAATTAGCACAAGAATTTTACAAGCTAGATAACAAACTTCGGAGGCGTTGGGGGAGGATTTATGGCAGAAAGACTCCCCACATTCCTTTTTCCTCCCCAGATGGCTCTCAATCATTCCAAGGCCTCTGGTTTTATCACTTTTGAAGTGTATACATATCAAGCGAAGGGGGAAGGCTAAAAAATAGGCCTGTAACTTATCCTTAAAAATAAACAAGAAAAAACAGGTACTCTTGCCATGGAAATAAACACGGAAGAAAGAAATAAACAAAGAAGAAGAATATTTATAACAGGGTCCTGTCAGAAACAGATATTTATCTCTCATGTCCTCCATAGGACAAGAAACAAACTACAAATCAAAACATGCAAACAAGCAAAGTAAAACTATTATCAAAAGAATTCACTCATCCTTGGATTGAACAATAGGATGGGGAAAAAGCCGAAACATGTGGTTCTAGTTTATGCAAAATTAATATCCAGAAGCATGTCAGCATTAGCAGACTACAATATAGCATAACAACTGTCTTTTCTCTGTTTAGAGAATGGTTATTTACTGCTTGGATATTGTCATAAATGCAGACTTGTAAAACCATCAAGAAAATTTACATGTGCAAACACACCTCTTTCTTCCCCGACTTTGGATGGACCATAAGGAACTAGAAAAAAACCACCCTTAGATTAAAAAATACATGCATGGGAGATACAAGCTTTTTGGCATCTTCTGTAGACACTGATGACTCTTTATAAGTACATACAACACATAGTTGCCCTGAAGACCAAGCCTAAATGAGAATACGTTAGTTCAAGGTCACTAAAAAAATATTGGAAAAGAGTTTAAGGAAGAACAGTAAATCCTGTCTATGCACAAAAGTGGAGTCTGCCTCTCCGTCAAGCTGCTGAAGTCCAGACTCACAGCCTTGCAGTAAAAGAAGAGAGATCATCACGGGAGAGTGAGGGACAGCTGAGACAGGGGACAGTCCATATCTTATAACCCACCACAGACCATGGATGGTAGCAAACCCACAACAGCAAAGTCACATTTTTTAAGCCAGGCAGTAAACACTTGCTAGGATTCTCCAGTGTTTCTCCACAGGAAAAACAACATAACAGAGAACTGAAGAAGGGAGGCAGCAAATGCTTTTTAATCATAAGCTAATGCAACCAGAAATCTATGTCATTAATTGTTTCACGTATGTGTGTCCTCTTAATTCAGGTTAATTTTTTTTCAATCACTGCCATTTACTTACAGGAACAGAGCACTGTGGAAACCACTCCTGTGCAGTGATTGTTCGCAGCAATGTTCATCATGCAACACATTTCCTCTCTAGCATTTATCTGTGACACTGAAGGGAAAAAGCAAACAAAACAGATAAACAAAAAAACCCCAGTCAAAGTCAACCTCCACACACTGACTTCTCATGCAGAGGACCAACAACCTGCTCTGCCCCACCATGCACTGCAGGCTATGCCTATCAGGACCTCAACTGCTTTCCATAGGGAACTTCCTCTTCCTCAGTGGTGAGACTACTCAGCCTTACAGACTGCAAACTGGCCTCAAAAGCGAGAGACAAATGATATGCTTATCTGTTGTAGGAGGCTTAACTGACTCTGTGATCTTTCCATGCTTGTATGCCAATGGAAAACGTCCAGAAGAATCTGGCCACCAAAATTACAGCCCCATCTGAAGCATAATACTAGATGAGGTCTGATTCAAAGCAAATTCCAATTCAAAGTCAGGCTTTTGGAGAAAACTTGTAGAGAGCCCAAGGCAATGATCTCCCCAAAGCCAAAGAGAAAGCTCATATTTGAAGATCAGTAATACTGTGGGACCTACCCCATGGGCAAAGACAAGGACGGTACCTGCCTAAAAATTTTGTGGAATATTCAACAAATCACTTGCCGTCATATGATGACACTTTATCTGTCATGAAGGCTGTTGGTGAAAAGTTAAGCCCAGAAAATATTTTGTGCACACTTAAAATCCAACTCCACTCCAGTGAGTTGACATCAGTAAGGCATTTGATTAATTTGACTGCAAAAGCTCCATAGCCTGACTGAATAATTAATAAGCTTTGGATACTCCATATACACTCAAAAGTGGCAGCCAACTAGGAGTAGAGTTCTAGACTGAAAGTAATATCTAAAGCAAATTAAGGATAAAAATCAATGTTAGTTATTTTTCCTTTACCTGTTGCATGATCCAATTTTCCTTTCAAAAATAGCAAGGAAGGACTCACTTTAGGCAGTGGCAGTCTCTTTTACCCCCTCCTACAAGGAAGTGTTCTACATGGCACCCATAGTGCTGAATTATAAAAAGCTTTCCCATTTTTAAGTACTGTGCTGCACACTGCTCTACACAGAAAAGCCAAAAGACCAGTGTTTTCAAAGGTGATGAGCTCCTGTTGTTCACAATGGCTCCAGCACTCCTACAAATCAATAGATGTCTGGTTCATGGGCAGTCAGTACAAACAAATTTTTCACGTTGTTCCCTCCCCCCTTCACTGAACACCATTTTTCACAGGTCTGTTGGTATTATCTTCCCTTTATTTTTTTGCTACAAGGCTCTTGGATGCCGTATAATCTCCCCAGGGAAGTGGTAGATTTCTCTACACTGGACAATTTTGAGGCCTAGCTTGATAGGGTGCTGAGGCATCTAATTTAAACTCTGCATCACCTCAAAAGGCTGGACAAGGTGATCCTTGAGGCCTCTTATAAGCTGGCATTCTATGAACTGCATGGAAAAGTCAATTCATTGCCACAAACGCACAGAAGCACAGACTGGGTAAATTACNGAAAGGAAGGGGGAGAAACAGAGAGAATGGGGGGAATAGAGAGGAATGGGGGGAACAGATAGGAAGAGGGGGAATTGAGAGGAAGGGGGGAAAGAGAGAGGAAGGGGGAAAAATAGAGAGGAAGGGGGGTAATAGAAAAACAGACTGAAGACGGACATAAAGAAAAAGACAAGGAAAGACAAGGAAAGACAAGGAAAGACAAGGAAAGANCAAATTTTTCACGTTGTTCCCTCCCCCCTTCACTGAACACCATTTTTCACAGGTCTGTTGGTATTATCTTCCCTTTATTGTTTTGCTACAAGGCTCTTGGATGCCGTATAATCTCCCCAGGGAAGTGGTAGATTTCTCTACACTGGACAATTTTGAGGCCTAGCTTGATAGGGTGCTGAGGCATCTAATTTAAACTCTGCATCATCTAAAAAGGCTGGACAAGGTGATCCTTGAGGCCTCTTCCAAGCTGGCATTCTATGAACTGCATGGAAAAGTCAATTCATTGCCACAAACGCACAGAAGCACAGACTGGGTAAATTACAGGTGGATCAACGAGTATAGGCTGGGTCATGGGGTACAGCCTCCCCTGGGGCAGTGTGCTGGCTGCCCACCCTGAGGTACCAGGGTCTCCCTCAGAAGGGATGGAGGGCACCACAGCCCTGATCCCCAAGGGGGCTAGAAGGGCACACTGGGCACTGGACGTGATGCTGTGTTTCCACCTGACTGCTGTGGTGAGGAGGGACTGTGAGGAGAGGCTCCCTGAACAAGACAGGAAAGCAGGGAGATGAGAGGAAGAGGGGGAGAAGTGTGTGTGTGTGTGGGGGGGGGATAGAAAGGAAGGGGGAGAAACAGAGAGAATGGGGGGAA